>PVIW01003503.1:0-35370 GCA_004026585.1 Noctilio leporinus | reverse complement strand
ATCCTTTGTATTTCTTAAGTATCAGTTATGATTTCTCCTCTGTTGTTTCTGATTGTTTTTTTGGGTCCTCTCTCTCTTTTTCTTGATAAGTCTGGTTAAAGGCTTGTCAATTTTGTTTATTTTTTCAAAGAACCAGCTCTTGGACTTACTGATTCTTTGAATTGTACTTTGAGTCTCTAAGTTATTTTAATTCTACTCTGATCTTAATGATTTCCTTTTTTCTACTTGCTCTGGGCTTTGTTTGTGGTTGCTCCTCTAGTTCTTGCAGCTTTATGGTTAGGTTGTTTGTATAAGCTTCTTTTGACCTTAGTAGGTAGGCCTCTATTGCTATGAATTTCCCTCTGAGGACTGCGCTTGCTCTGTCCCATAGGTTTTGGACTGTTGTGTATTCATTGTCATGTTTCCAGAAACTTTCCGATTTCATCTTTGATTTCACTGTTGACCCATTCATTACTTAAAAGCATGTTATTCAGTCTTCATGAGTTAAGAGTGCTTTTGGTTTTTTCCCTTGAGGTTGGTTTCTAGTTTCAATCCATTGTGATCTGAGAAGATGGTTGGTATGATTTCAACTTTCCTGTATTTGTGGAGGCTTGCCTTGTGACCTACCATTTGGTCTATCCTTGAGAATGTTCCATGTGCATTTGAAAAGAATGTATATTTTGCTTCCTTGGGGTGAAAGTTTCTATATATATCAGTTAGGCCCATTTCCTCTAGAGTGTTGTTCAAAGCCACAATATCCTTGGTGTTTTTTTTTTGTTTGGAAGATCTGTCCACTGCTGGTAATAGGTATTAAAATCCCCTACAATTAGTGTTGCTTTCTATATCCTTCTTGAAGTCTTCCAAGATTTTCCTTATATATTTGGGAGCTCCTACGTTGGGTGTATATATGTTTAGCAGAGTTATATCTTCTTGATGGGTTGTTCCCTTAAGTACTATGAAGTGTCCTTCTTCGTCTCTTTTTATGGCCTTCAGCGTAAAATCTATTTTGTCTGAAATAAGTATTGTTACCCCAGCCTTTTTTTCATGTCCATTTGCTTGATATATATATTTCCATCCCTTCACTTTCAATCTGTGTCAATCTTTTGTTCTGAGGTAGGTCTCTTGAAGACAGCATATATGTGGGTCATGTTTTTTTTATCCATTCAGCTACCCTATGTCTTTTGATTGACACATTTAATCCGATTACATTTAAGGTTATTATTGATTGATACTTATTGCCATTCTTCCCCTTTGTACCTGTGCTCCTGTCTCTCTGTTTCTTCATTTTTTTAAGCAGACCCTTTAGCATTTCTTGCAATGCTGGGTTGGTAGAGATGTATTCCTTTAGTCTTTTGTCTAGAAAACTCTTTATTTCTCCTTCCATTTTGAATGAGAGCCTTGCTGGGTACAGTATTCTTGGTTGCAGACCTTTGTTTCCCATTACTTGAAATATTTTTTGTCATTCCCTTCTGGTTTGTATTATTTCTGTTGAATAATCATTTGATAACCTTATTGGAGCCCCCTATATATTATTTGCTGTTTTTCTCTTGATGCTGTTAGGATTCTCTCTTTGTCTTTGAAATTTTCCATTTTAATTATAATGTGTCTTGGAGTGTTTGGGTTGATCCTCATTGGGACCCTCTGTGCTTCCTGAACTTGAGTATTGTTTTCCCTCATGTTTGGGAAGTTTTCTATCATTACTTTTTTGAGCTGGTTTTCCATTACTTGTTTCTCGTCTCCTTCTGGTATCCCTATGAGGTGTATATTATTGCGTTTCATGTTGTCCTGAAGTTCTCTTAAAACTTCTTCATTCTTGTTCAGCTTTTTCATTCTATTGCACTGTCTTGGAATATTTTTATACGTTGTCCTCCAGCTCACTGATCCCATCCTCTGTTTCTTCTAGCCTGCTATTGATTCCTTCTACTATATTCTTCAATTCAGAAATTGTATTCTTCATTTCCTTCTGGCTCTTACTAATAGTTTCTATGTCCTTTTTAATACTGGTGTAGTTCTCAGTAAGTTCCTTGTAGATTCCCTGGAGTTGTCTGTAGTTCCCCTGGAGTTGTTTGTAGTTTTCTTTGAGCTGGCTGAGCTCATTGAGCTTCTCTATCATCATTATTTTGAATCCCATATCTGATAGTTTGCTTGCCTCTGTTTCATTTAGTGATCTTTCTGGGGATTCCTCCTTTCCTTTTGGTGATGGACTATTCCTTTTTCTCCCCATTTTTATGTTTTGTTGTAATCCAATCAGCCTGCTAGGCTAAGGAACTGCTAGGGCTGGAAGGATTGCTTTAGTTGTAACCCTATTGGTCTGTGATCCACCACCAGGCTCAGATGCAGCTTGGGGTGACAGATTGATTCAGTTTTAAATCAGTAAATCAGCTACCAAACTCAGGCCCTCTGGGCTAGACAAAGAGGTTCAATTGCAATCCAATGGATCAGCCACCAGCTCAGGTGCAGCCTGGTGGGACAGACTCAGATGTAAATCAATGAATCTGTGATCAGCCGCCAGGCTCAGGCATCACTGGGCTAGGCAGCAAGATCCAATTGTAATCCAATGAATCTGTGTTCGGCCACCAGGCTCAGAAGCTGCTGGGCTACACAGCAAGGTACAATTGTAATCCAATGAATCTGTGATCTGCCTCCAGGCCCAGAGGCCAGTGGGAGGAACAAACCAACACAGTTGTGAACCAATGAATCTACAATCTGCCACCCAGCTCAGCTGCCACTGTGCGAGGCTGACTGACTGACCCAGCTCTAAGTCAGAGAGTTTGTAATCAGCTGCCAGGCCCAGGTGCTGCTGGGTGAGAAGGACTGACTCAGTTGCAAAGCAATGAATCCACAATCAGCCACCAGGCTTGTACGCCACTGTGTGGGGCTGACTGTGTGACCCAGCTGTAAGTCAGAGTTTGTGATCAGCCGCCAGGCCCAGGAGCTGCTGGGTGAGAAATACCTCTTCAGGTGCCAACTATTGTACCTATGCTTAGACAGGGCAAGGCAGGAGAGGTTTATTTAGATGTAAGTCAAAGAATTGTGATCAGGTGCCAGGCTCAGGCACCTCTGGGTGGGGCTTCTTCTTTTTTTTTTTTTTCCTAATTGATCCCAAAGAGAGGGGAAGGGAGAGAGAGGGGAACATTGACTGGCTGCCTCTTGCATGCACCCTGACTGGGGACCAAACCCACACGTGGGCATATGTCCAGAATGGGAATCAAACCTGAGACCCTTCAGTTGTAAATCAGTAAATCAGCTACCAAACTCAGGCCCTGCTGGGCTAGACAAAGAGGTTCAATTGCAATCCAATGGATCGGCCACCAGCTCAGGTGCAGACTGAGACCCTTCAGTTTGTGGGACAACACCCAACCAACTACACCCCTCTGACCAAGGCTCTATATTATTTCTTAAAATTTCATGGCTCAGTGGATAGGTGCTGGCCTGCGAACCCAAAGGTCACTGGTTCGATTTCCAGCCAGAGCACATAACCAGGCTTCAGGCCAGGTCTCCAGTCAGGTCCATAGATGGGAGGCAGTTGAAAGACAACCATACACTGATGTTTCTCTTCCTCTCTGCCTCTCTCCTTAACCCTCCCTCTAAAAATAATAAATAAAATCTTTAAAAAAAAAAACCAAAAACCTTTACGTGGACCTTCCATTATCTGAATAAAAATTTTAATTAAAAAACAAACAACAAAACACCCAGCCCTGGCTAGTGTTGCTCAGTGGGTTGAGTGCCAGCCTACAAACCAGTTCAATTCCCAGGCAGGGTGCATCCCTGAGTTATGGGCGAAGTCCGCAGCTGGGGAGTGTAGAAGCAATTGCTGTTTCCCTCACATCAATGTTTCTCTCCCTTTCTCCTTTCCTTTCCCCTCTCTCTAAATATAAATAAATGGAGTCTTAGAAAAAGAAATTAAAAAATAAACAAAACCCCCAAAACAAAAAACAACTAACCTGCTCAAGGTTAGAATTAGATTGACTCCAAAACTCACCCTTCAACCTATCACTACACACAGAAGATTTGGGTCCTTGAATAACACAAGATGTGACATCTTATAGTTCACCGTTCTGTCTATTCCCTGGGCAACTATTCCATGCTTAACTCTCACATATTCCTCATTCTCAAACTTTTGTCTTCATTTCTGCCTCTATGTTTTGCTCGGGCTTCCTCTGACTTGAATATCTTCACTTCATTTATCTAAGTTCTTTTTTTTAAAGATTTTATTTATTATTTTTAGAGGAAGAGCGGAAGGGAGAGAGGCAGAGAGGGAGAGAGACATCAATGTATGGTTGCCTTTCACCTGCCTCCAGCTAAGGACCTGGCTGGAGACCTGGCTTGCAACCTGGTTATGTGTCCTGGCTGGGAATGGAACCAGTGACCCTTGGGTTCACAGGCTGGCGCCTTATCCACTGTGCCATCAGCTAGGGCCATTTATCTAAGTTCTTTGATTCCTTTTACCTCATGACCCAAATCTTTTCCTGATTTCCTCACATTAGTGCCATGTCTTTTCTGGAGTACTAACTGTGATTACCAAGTAACTTTTAGAACTACTTATATGTCAGCAGGATCGCCACATATCCTATAATTTTCACTAAATCGTAATCTCTCTGAACAAGGGAACGTACATAAAGTGTTTAACTCAGTGCCTGGCATGTAGTAAGTACTCAATTAGTAGAAATCCTTAAAAGAGAATACATGTCAGTTAATGGAGGCTACCAGGCAAACCCCAGCTCCAAACACTATGACACCATTTAGATTCCTTTCCCTACTCAAGACAACAGAAACCATAAAATCCTTTTAATAAAAATGTTTTCTTTGTCACAGCAAAAAAACAAAAAAAAGTATTTATAAGACTGTCAAAAAAAATAGGTTATTTCCAACATTATAGTTTGTTTATGGAGCCCCCAAAAGAGAAATGTATTACTCAAGAGAACAAAATTCACTGAAAAGTTTATGAGAAAAATGTTCTACCTACAAAGTTTCTGGCAGACTTCTCTAGAGCTGGTTGTATCTGACCCTAGGTAGATCAATAAAGACAATGGCCTTTTTACTGTTCCTTTCATGTACTCTTGGAAACAGCTTACCCCCTCCTTGGGGTAAAATGTGGCTTCTTAGGTTTGCAAGAATTCAGGCTGTACTCGGGCCACTTTCCGGAATTCTTTAGTGTGGGTCTTAGGGCACTGCATCTCACACCAGCTGATGGGAACCATCTGTACACCTAAAAGAAAATGCTGGATGTTGGAACTGATACCCCAAATATATATATATTTCTTACTCCTAAGTCTTATGGCACCCCAAATATTTGCCCGAGATCCTTCTCTTTTCAGCTGGGAATGAACTAAAGTGTTACGAAGGTACCTAGTGAAACTCCTGTCATACAAAAAAAACCTTGTTTATTCCACTGATGTGTGGAAGGATAAGTAGGAGTTATTCCCTTTTCCTTAAATGTATATAAGGATGATTAGTCTAATCTTAGCAGTATATATCTGCATTTACATTGCTCCCTAAATAATTATAAAACAAAGGAAATGAAGGAAAATAATGGGTTAATTCCGAATCATAGCATCCAGGAAAAGGTAAGCATTGAAAGCATGGCCCAACTCACCTGCTTCACTGTGAGCCACTACCACCCCTAGTTCATTTTCAGCAGTGGTCAGGAGGTAGTTGGACTGTGCATCACCTAGAGAGATCTAGTCACGTAACACTGGTGAAGGAAAATGAAGGGTTTTAAGTCTTCCCTCCCATAGCCACTTGAGTTGTTTCTCCACTTCCATTTCTTCTTTTGACAAAGGATCACAACAAGTACGCTGGGAATAAAGGATACCACTTTGGCCAAGACAATGTCACCTGGGCGAAAACTCTTATAAATTTCAACCTGTTAAAAAAGACCAGGAATGTTAAATGAAGGCTTTAGGTTAGGTCTGTAAGACCTAATCTATTATTAACCCCTCTGGTAAAAACATCCTACTTTCTAATCCCAGATGGTAGAAGTCATCATTACTTATGTCAACCAATAACTTTTATTGCTCTTCTACAGCATCATCATATAAATGAAAGACTATGAATAAAGTAATCTGACCAGGAATCTGCCTTGGGCAAAAGGTGGCTTTGAATTGGTCCAGAGAAAGTCTGAGCAAATAGTAATAAATTCCTGTAGGGAATACTTTCAAATTCTTTGGACTCCACATACCTACAGATCTTTAAAATTCATTGGAGCAAAGAAGGAGAGCAGCTTAGACAAGAACCTAGTATAAAGGAACCATGTACATGGACAACAGGTGGGATTGACTAGGGGGAATGAGTGGGTAGGGAGGGGGACAGAGGGGAGCAAAAAGAGGATGGATGTAATACAACAACAATAAAATTTAAAATTAAATAAATAAAAATTCATTGGAATAATTCAAAAGGATCAGGAATCCTAAAGACAGAAAAAAAAAAAAAAAAAAAAGAATCAACCAACAACCTTGTCTTTTTCTGTAGCTCGAACATCTTCTTTGCTATTAAAAAGAAAAATTAACAGAAAAATTAATTATCTGTGAGACAGAATTATCCTGCAGATTCTTACCAGATAAAGAGCTATAAGAGCAGAGATCAAGCATAATTAGGCCCCAGCTGCCATCCAGAAGAGCAAGGTAGAGAAGCATCCAATAGGCATCAGAGAGGAGAAAACCACATCTCATATTCTTGGATCATGTAAGAGCAATAATGTCAATATCTCTGACTAGAGAAAAGCTGATCAGAGTTGGCAAGAAAGGATAAAAAACTTTGCTGCCTTAGGAGAGTTGAACAAAAGTAACATAGAACCACACAGAATACTGAGGGCAGAAAAGGCCTCAGAAGTTAAATTCACGTGGCTCTCAAGAACTGTTTGTCCCTCAAAGAATCCACAGGGAAAAAAAATCTACCATTTTATCCACTAGCCTTTGTAATTTCCTACAATCCATGGGTTTAAGCTATACTAAGTACAAGAAAGAAAGGTACTTCTTAAAGTGCTTTCTACTTTGATACGAATCATTCCACACTGCTAATCTAGGTTAGCTCAATTCTTTTTGCTGTATTCTTAAGCCCTAACTCATTAATATTTCCTTTTTGTCCTAACTCATATATTACAATATTACAGTATTTTCTTAGGATACTATGTGGGACAAATTAAAGCACAATGAGAAACAGGCAAAAAAGGGGAATTGCAACTGCTCCTGAAAACTCCAAACTTGTTCCAGTGGTTGAGGCAAATGTGAAGACAAGAATACTTCTTACCGGATCGTTCCTCGGAAAGAGTTCTTAAGTGGTGTGGATCCCACGTACAGAATGTGTACTTTGGCAAAGCGTGAATTGATGCTAGAGACCTATAGAATAGAGAAAAGATCAGCACTAGGTAGCAGTTGTCAGATCAAGGAGGCAGCAATAAACTAGGAATTGTCAGGATTTTAGTCCAAGCAACCCTACTAAGTATAGAATTTAAGACAAGTTAACTCCTACTTATCCCTGCACAAGTGATATATGTAGAGTGGAATTAAGAGCCAATCTAGCCAATAAAGGTACTTTGGGAATCAATGAAATAACATAATCCAGATTTTGCAAACTACAGATGTCTAACATAAATAGACACAGGGCATTGTAGTAAATCTAGGCCTTTAACAGATTTTTACTAAGAGGCCTATATATATATATAGTACATTAATTTTTAAAAAAGATTTTATTAATTTTTAGAGAGAGAGGAAAGGAGGGAGAGAGGGAGAGAGACATCAATGTATGGTTGCCTCTTGTACACCCTCAAATGGGGACCTGGCTTGCAGCCCAGGCATGTGCCCTGACTGGGAATCAAACTGGTGACCCTGTGGTTCACAGGCTGGCATTCAATCCACTGAGCCATACCAGCCAGGGCATGGATGTAATTTAAGCCTACATTTCAGCTGCTATATAGTGTCTGGATCAGTGCCTCTCCAGTTATTTTCTGTTACACATAGATTTTTCTGCTGGAGAAACTATAAGTTCCAAGTTAATGTAACCTGGCCAAGAGTGGGATGATTTATTATAGCTACTGAGTAGTACAGTATTATTTTGTACTTCCCATAAAATACCTTAAAAGACTACATTTAACAAGAATGCTCCAGTGTCTTTTGCTTCTCTGTAGAAAAGCCTCATTTCAGATATTCAAAGATAGGCCTCCTTAGTATCCAATTGGAGTCTGTTTCCCAGATACAGGTACAACCATGTACTCAGGAAACCTGTTCTGTGACTTCTATGAAAGCGCTATGCAAACCTGAATTTAGCTGCCTTGATCATTATCCTAAAAATCTCTGAACCAGAAAATTCCAATGAAACTTTCTGGGATAATAGAAATGTTCTGTGTTGACCAATATAGCACCACTTATCACATGTAGCTGTAGAGTATTTGACATATGGCTAGTGGAACTGATTTTCAATTTTAATTTACTTAAGTTTAAATGACCATATGTAACTAGTAGCCACCATATTGAATGGTATAGTCCTACATGGATCATGGATTTCAGCATTGGATGTGGGTATCCTAAGGAGGGAGGTTAGGATCAACTTACCTTACAGGTTACAATAGCTCCCACATCTGGCAGTAACTGGGACTCTGTTTCTCTCATCACAGACACAACAGGAAGCTGTAATGAAAACAATAAAATCTGAGTATCCTGGCTAAGCCTTGGGTAAAGGTATTTGTGGCATGAGTATAATACACACAGGGATGCCTCGGTCCACAACTGAGGCCACGAGGGCCGGCAGGCTGCAGATTCATTTGTAGCCCAGAGCACAAAGCTTTTTTTTTTTTTTTTAATTTTATTGTTGTTGTATTACATCCATCCCCTTTTTGCTCCCCTCTGCAAAGCTTTTGAAATTTTAGGAAATAGGAAGGTTGTAAGAAGAATGCTGCTAGAGGACATAATCCAACCACTTTAGATTAGTTCTAACAAGATTTTTATACGTGGTTTTCTTGGAATTTCTTGCTAAGCAATTTCTTGCCTATAATCATGGAAATCATGGCTCATTTGACTCTTTCCTCCAAAGTTATACAGCTTTTTTCTAGTTCTCATTTTATTGTACAGGCCAGAATATCCAAATAAATGTTACATAACAGTGGCCATACTTACTTACTTCTGTAAAAGGGAATACTCAGAGTTTTCTCTTTTTTTGAGCATGGTTTTGGCTATTGGTATGGTATGAGATAGATAATATTTTTAAAAAATCCTCATCATTTATTTATTTTGAGAGAGAAAGAGGAAGCCCTGGCTGATGGTAGAGTGGATAAGGCCCCGGACTGCAGACCCAAAGGTTGCTGGTTTGATTCCCAGCCAGGGCACATAACCAGGTTGCAAGCCAGGTCTCCAGCTAGGTCTGTAGCTGGAGGCAGGTGAAAGGCAACCATACATTGATGTTTCTCTCCTTCTCTCTAAAAATAATAAATAAAATAAAAAAATTTTTAGAGAGAGAAGGGAGGGAGAAAGAGGGAGAGGAACATTAACATGTGATTGCCTCTCGAACATGCCCAAGCATGTGCCCTGACAGAATCAAACCAGCAACAATTTGGTTTGTAAACTGGCACTTAATTCACTGAGCCACATCAGCCAAGGCTAAACCTCATCTTTTATTAATTTCTCCCTGGTTCACTATGCTTCAGCCCCCTTGGTCTTCTTTCAGTTTCATCAACTCATTAAATTTCTTCCCATCTCAGGAACTCTGTTCAACCTGTTCTTTTCTCCAGGACTGAGTTCTCCTTATTTAGCCTTTAGATTGGTTAAGTGTCACTTCTGCTGACTAGGGTGAGTTTACCTATGATATGTTCTCATGGTATCCTATGGTATTCTTTTCAAGCAGTCATTGCATTTGTAATCATACACTCATTTGGACATTTATTTATTTACTATTTGTGTCTATGTCCCTTGAGACCAGAGACCATTATGTATATTGGGTTCACTGTCACTTCCCAAAGACCAGCACTGAGCCTGGCGTAGGAACATGCTCAACAGATACCCATGAAATGAACACACTTCACAATGTTAAGAATGTTCCCTCATTTTACAGATGAGTTAGAACCCAGAGATAGAGAGCTTGTTTCTTACCTAAAGTAGAATTAAGATCTAGCTATCCAATACCTAAGTGTTGTAATACTAAGTCCTCTTTCTACTATGCTGCCTTCAAGCCACTCCTTCAAAGACTGCTTATCTGATCCTGTGTTAGGCTCTGGAACTAGGGAGGACAGTATTACTCCCGCATTCAACAAGTGTTTATTGAGCATTTACCTTGTGCTAGGCAATGAAGGTTTGGTGGTGAGGCCTGCTCTCATGAATCGTAAAAGTCTAGTAGGGGGAGAATCTGGTGGGAAACATACAACTGAACGTTTAAATTAGATGCTGAGGTAAGTGCTTGGAAGGAAAGGAACACAATTCTCTGTGTTTAACAAAACAAACAACAAACAAAACCCCAAACTCCTTTCCTCAAGTCGTGGGTGTAGGAGGGCTTCCCTGTGCAAGTGATACTTAGGCTATTTGAAGGACAGGTAGGAATCAAATGGGCTGTGGATAAGATGGGTTCCAGGCAGATGGGGTGCGCCTAAAGGCCCTGTGACAGGAGGAGCCTGGCGTATTAGCGACGCTGAAAGAAGCTGCACGACCAGAAACGGGGAAATGGATGACGCCAGAGAGGCAGGCGACATTCGGACAGGATTCAGCTCACTGAAGGTCTGAGCTCGCCTCTGCTGGTTCCCCAGTTTGCTTGCCCGAGTGTCAGCAACACAACCAAGCACGCCTAACAAAACCGTTTTGTGCCGGCTAAATGCCCAGCAGTGGGGAGGACCACAGCTGTTGAGAAACTCAAACACCGAGGAAGGCTTCGAGGTGAGGCACTTAAGACACGTCCACAGTGTCCTTGCCTAAGGACCACGAAATCAAAGGCAGCCTAAGAGACCAAGGCGATGGGAGGTCGCCCCCTTTACCGCGCCGTTCTCGCCGCTCTTCGTCACGCAGCCAGCAAGCGACGAAAAGATGTAGCCGTGTCGGGTGTAGGTGCCGCTGCCTGGGCTGCCCTCCTCCAGGTTACACAGACGTTCGCCTGCAGGAAAAATCGCTGCATTAGCCATGGGTGCCCAGAAGCTGTTGCCCATAGAGCTTTCCTGCCTCTGTCCCTATCCAGGACTCGCGATGGGCACCACATACTCACCTGGGACACAGTACCTCACGGGTGGCGCCATGATTGTCACACTCCCACACTGGGAGGAAAACGAAGCTGGCTTCTCATTGGTCAAAGTCCAGGGGTAGTGTCTCAATAAGAAACGTGTCGATTGGTACATATATCACGTGACTACGGCAGCGTGTCTGAGGAAGTAAACTACACTTCCCAGGTTGCCCCGGGACGAGCCCAGGGGCGGAGCTCCTGCCAGCCTATACTTGCGCTTGCGCCTGCAATAGAGGATGGGCTGGCGGCGGGTCCGGGTCTGCAGACTGGTTCTGTGGGCAGCAGGCCATGGTTCGTTGAATTGAGCAGTGCCAGCCTGGGGCGTTGGTCTGGTGGGGGTGGCAGTGAGCGGAGGCTGCGGGCTCGACTTGGCTGATTGGGGAGTCGGCAGCAGGCAGGTAAGAGCGAAGCTGCGGCCTTTGCTTCTCAGCTCTGTCCCCTTTTCTAGAGTCGGGCCCTGTTCGGGGGGCCTTGTGGTGAGCCTGGCTTCCTGCTCTCACCTTGCGGAGCCCTGCACGTTCATGCTCTCCTCTAGCCAGGCTGATTGCAGGCGTTACGGAGGCAGCCGTAACGCGCGACTCTTGGAAGGAGGCCAACCTGCCGCATCTCGCCCATTTCACAGATTTGCAGGCTCAGATCCAGAGATAAGATTTGAATTGCTCAGTGTCTCGAAGATAGTTTTAAGTAGATCCCAAACCGGAACTCAGGTTTTTTGACTTCCATTCCATCGCCACCCTCACTGACCATGCCACCCTCAATGAAAAGCAAAAACTTTTCCGGGTTTTTGTAACTAGCTTCCGATCTCGATCTCACAGTGGGATAGGCTCAAGGGTCATGTGAGCCTATCCGTAACTTTTTTTTTCATCCCATCGCATTTGCCCGGAAGGGAGGGCTGCACAGGAATAAAATGCTGCCGTTACTGATGATTGACACCTGCTGCTTGAGATTGCAAGCATTCTGACTGCAGCATCTTTGCCCGGATGAGATTTGCCAAGACGTTCATCACAGTTCCCTCTGCCTTCTGGTGGCTTTGAAGTCCATCTTTTCCTGTGTAGGTCCCCACCCCCAATCCAGTTTCCCTTTGGGAAACAGATGGTGATTTAGGGCCTTGGGAAGAGGGGAGTGCCATGGTCTGCAATCTCCTAATCTGGTGCCTGTGGCTACTACTACTGAGGGATCAGAGTGCTCAGGGCTTGTGCTTGGGGAGATACTGAGGTTATGCTTTGTTGTTTCCTCCCCTGTTCACCCTGATCACCGCCCTCTTCCACCCGCTATCAATTTTTTGCGTTCTGCTTTACCTCAATTTCCTGAGATGAAAACTCAGCATGTTCCCGTTGCTCTTCCCTGGCCTCCCCAAAGTTCTCAAACTGAGAGGGGGCTCAGCTTCAAACTTTATTCAGTCAAATCTGATCTGTTGCTCTCTGCATCTACAAGCTCTCTATATACATATTTAGGTTGATTTTTTGGTTGAATTTGTTTCCTAAAATGCCTTCTAACTCTTAAATGTTATGATTTTAATAACGAAGAATGGTAGCAGCAGACACTTACATTATGTTATCACATTGGCAGGAATGCCCTTGCTGTAATTTGTAGGACAGATAGACAGACATCTGACTAACCTCTCTACTTCAGCATCCCATTCATTCAACAAGTATTTGTCGAACACTTCCATGAGCCCGGTATTGTGCTAAGAACTTCATAAACCTTTCACTTAAGCCTTAGCAAGTGTATATATGGAATCATAAAGAGTTAGTGTTAGAAAAGACCTTAGCATTTACTCCTATCTCTTCATTGAATGGGAACACAAGAAAATTGAGTTCAGGCAGGATTTGGTGATTTGCACAAGGTCACAAAACCACTCTAGGGCAGAATTGAACCCTGAGTAGTCAAGTTATGAGGCAGATTAAAGTTGGTAAGTGTAGTCCTTGAAGCAGGTGTTTTTTGGAGAGCTCACGAATTCTGGCGGTGGTTGAGAACAATCCAAAAAGTGGAGACTGAGAAGGGAGTGTTTTGTTTTGTTTTTTTTTAACTTTATTGTTGTATTACATCCATCCCCTTTTTGCTCCCCTCTGTCCCCCTCCCCGAGAAGGGAGTGTTTTTGTAGACAGGAGAGATGACATATAGTTCATGTTAATAAAGGTGAGAAATGCATCTTATTTGCAAACTATCATGATTATATTTTAGCAAATAGGAAATTCTCCATTAGTCATAGCAAGGGAGTAAATAGTGATGTGGACAATCTAAGTCAGTTGGATTTTCTGTGGAGTAAAATGTTTTGTTCTATTCTTATATTTGGTTGCAGTGGCTCTATATACTATTTTGAAAATTGATGCTTTAAGTGAAATCATGGTTCCAAACAATGGGAGTCCCAACTCAAAGGAGGTAGAAAGTTTGAGCTTTCCTTTTTCTCTTTCTTCAACACTGCCTCTTAATTCTCTAGCTCTCAAAGAGTGACATGGGAATGGCTATTTCTGTATCTTAGTGCAGGGAGTAGGCCCCTACTGAATTGTTGTCTCTTCCTCTGCTGGCCTTGCCTGAATTTCTTTTTCCCTTAGGTCATAGGGCTCATGGAAGGAAGTAATGACTGTTTTCTTTGAAAGACTTTTTGTGGTGATGAGCCAGGATGCAAGGAGAGTACCTTGCTCCAGTTACTGAATTGAAACCATGTCCACAGTGGAGCAGCCTCCTCCAGTTTCTGCTAGGTTTTGAGCTGCCTGTTAAATAAGTCAGTGGAGTCGCCAAGGACCAAGTAACTGTAGGGGAAAATCAGGTAATTGCTTTTTTGGTGAGGACTTTATAATCTCCAGAATTAATGAGATTATCATCCAAGGAATCTGTGTCTTCTGGGCATTACCTGGGCAGCTGACCTTCCATGGCTGTTTAATGAGGTAGAAACCACGTAAAGGAGACGAAGGCACTTGTAGAGGAACATGAAAAGGGCTAAAGAGCTGGGAAGGCTGGCTGGGGACTTGGGGCCACAGGCAGCAGCTGCAGAAAAGGCTCTTGAGCCTTGGCTGGTTTGGCTCAGTGGATTGAGTGCTGGCCTGTGAACCAAAAGGTCACAGGTTCAACTTTTGGTTAGGGCACATGCCAGGGTTGGAAAACCAGGTCCCTGATTGGGGGCGTGTGAGAGGCAACCAGTTGTACATCAGTTTTCTCTCCCTCCCTTCCTCTCTCTATAAAAATAAATAAAATATTAAAAAAAGAGAAAAGGCTCTTGAGTGTTCAACTAGAACAGGCAGTGGACGCTCAGTGGAAGAGCAGGCCTTCTGATCTTCATGAGTCACCAGCATGGAGGTGCCTTGCTCACTGCCAGTGTCTTCCTGCCTGTGCTATTTATTATTCTCCTCTGAACACCCAAAGTTGTCTTGGCTTCTGTATCCTTGGGGTGGGACTGGAATTGGAATTGAAGATAAAGCATTTTATGTTAGGCAAGGGGTAGCTGGGCTGTCCTGACAGGAGACAGGGACTCTCATGCTACCAGGTTGGGTCTGGTGGCCTGTAACATCAGCCCAAGGAGAGTAGGAAGGATGAGTATTTTTGCTAAGACTCAGATGGCACCAGAGAGGTCTAGGTGCAGAGTCCACATGCTATGCACTCACCCCACTACTGGCTTTTCCTTGGTGAAGAGCAATTGTTAGGAGGTAGGTCAATAAGCCAGGGCAGGTGAGAACTTGGGAAACCCTCTGCCATAGTGGCCATGCTCACAGAGACACAGTGGGCAGCTTTGTGCATGTTGGCTTTGCTCTATCCAGTGATCTGTCTATGGACAGTTCTGAAGACCTTGCTTTGTCTTGGAGCAACCTATCTCTCCTTCACCCCTTTACCATGGCCCTTTACTGTAGGTGTGTATCGTCTTGGATTTGCTGTGTAACCATGTGGTGTGGTAGGATTTCTGCCCAATTGAAACCTCCAGACCCTACCCCCTACAGTCTAGTCGGGACACTGGCACCCCATATTCTGTAGAAAACTGAAGTGACTTTCCTACTGCTCTCAGTTTGGTAACTGGTCCAGCTGGGCCTCAGTCTTAAGCCTTTGCTTCTAAGCTGGTGTTCAGGACCTCCCCACTGGTGGGCTAGGGAGGGACAGGACTTGGGCAGGACCCTCATGATGCTGTGCTCTCCTAGGAGCCATGCGGGGCCAGCGCAGCCTGCTGCTGGGCCCTGCCCGCCTCTGCCTGCGCCTGCTTCTGCTCCTGGGCTCCAGGCGCCGCTGCCCCCCTCTGCTCCGGGGCCTGGTACAGCGCTGGCGCTATGGCAGGGTCTGCCTGCGCTCCCTGCTCTACAACTCCTTCGGGGGCAGTGACACTGCTGTCGATGCTGCCTTCGAGCCCATCTACTGGCTGGTGGACAACGTGATCCGCTGGTGTGGGGTGGTGAGTGATGCTGATAGACCATGCCAGCCCTACCCTGGGGTATCCTGGAGTTACTCTGGGCTCGCTCACTGCATTTACCTGACCTCACTGGCGTTGGCAGGTATTTGTGGTCCTGGTGATAGTGCTGACCAGCTCTATTGTGGCCATCGCCTACCTATGTGTCCTACCCCTCATCCTCCGAACCTACTCAGTACCACGACTCTGCTGGCATTTCTTCTATAGTCACTGGAATCTGATCCTCATCGTCTTCCATTACTACCAAGCCATCACCACTCCACCTGGATATCCGCCCCAGGTGGGTCTCCACAGGGGGTGGGGGCAGGCAGAGGGCTGCTGGCCAGGGGAGCCAGTCCCAAGAGTGGGGAGGGAGTGCCGTACCCTTTTTTAAGGTGTGAAACGGGTTCTGCCACAGTTGTCATGATGCTTTTGTCTCTTTGCACAGGGCAGGAATGATATTGCAACAGTTTCTATCTGTAAGAAGTGCATCTACCCCAAGCCAGCCCGAACACACCACTGCAGTGTTTGCAATAGGTGGGTCTTGGCTTTGTTCTCTATGAACCCTGGGCTCTGGCCCATTGGCTGTAGCCCTAGGGCAAAATCTAGACCTGGGGTTTGATTAATATGTTTATGAAACACTGGTCACAGGCCAGACAACATCCATTCTATCATGACACTGGATCCTCAGGGTGATCCTGAGAGTTAGGCATTATCACCACTTGTAGAAACAGATTCAAAGAGTTGAGTTGACATGTTCAGTAGCATGCAGCCAATGAAGTAGGGTTTGAAGCAAGGCCTGGCTGTCTTCAAAGTCTGTGCCTTTTCCACCTCAGCAGGATGCTGGTCCTTGTAGGAAAGGATTGGCACTGACATCTCAAGAACCTTGGCCACCGTAACAGAGCCTGTGTCCCTCCCTCACAGGTGTGTGCTGAAGATGGATCATCACTGTCGTATCCTTTTATTATCTCTTCTGCCTGAGGCCTCCTTCTTTAGCTTCAGAGCACTGCACGGGGTTAAGGGCCACAAACCTGAGGCTTCCAGCATCACCTTTCAGAGAACATTGGGCTCATGAAAAGTTAGTGGAAGAAGAGTTGTGGGGGCTGACCATCTCCTGAGGGAAGCAGGAGGCTTATAGTCTCTCTGGAACAGATCTCCTTGGAGCAAGGCATCTGTCTACTCCAACAGTTCTTTCTTTTGTAGATTGTGTCATGCTAACATCTGTTGGATGGAAAGAGATGTTGGTTGGGCTTCAGGTGGTTGCCCACTGGGTATCCAGATAGAACCATGGGTTCCCCTTTTGCTGTCCTATACAGATGTCTGGTTAACCCTAGCTAGGTTGATGGATTGGCAGATTCATTTTAGCGAAGGGTTTCAATTTTCATGATTTTCTGGAAAGACTTGTGAGGGGATTTCAATTTTCATGATTTCCTGGAGAGACTTGTGAGGGATTTGAAAAGCTTAAACACTTTCATTTCAACCTTTGGAAAGTCCCATATTTTCCTGCCTTTGGAAAATAGTTCTTGGTGACAGGAAGCCCTGGGTTTGGACGATGTCATCATGAAGTAAGAATGAACCAGAGGCTCAGCATACCCTGAAGTTGTGTGTTTGATCTTGTCCTTAATTCCTCCCTCACCAGCCTGGCTAAACAACTGTGTGGGCCACTATAACCATCGGTACTTCTTCTCTTTCTGCTTTTTCATGACTCTGGGCTGTGTCTACTGCAGCTATGGAAGTTGGGACCTTTTCCGGGACGCTTATGCTGCCATTGAGGTGAGCCCATAATTAGGAGCAGGGTAGTCTAGTAGAGTACTTGGGATGTGGAATCTGTCCCCAAGGAGCGGAACTGGTATCACCTTGATGCTAGAGGCCTGAGAGTATAACCAGCACTGTTTTCCATCCCCTTAGAAAATGAAACAGCTCGACAAGAACAAACTACAGGCGGTTGCCAACCAGGTGGGCTGTCCCCACGCCACTGCCTCCTGCTGCTCAGGCCAGGGGGTATGGAGTTGCTAAGGCAACTGGGGCCTACCTGGTAGAGTTGTAGAGATTGGTGGAGGGGCTGCTGGAGACTGGATCAGGGGTATTCTGGGAGGCTGTCTCCCAGACTAAGTAGCCTATGGGCAAGCTGGAAGTCCCTGGTAGGTGACAGTTTTTGGCTATCCTGTTATCACCTCCTTTGGGCTGAGCAAGGACTCGCCTTGGTGATGGCCTGAGCAGCAAGGAGTCTATGTTAGTCTGTGTACTGGGGCTCCAGGGGACAGAGATCAGGCTCCTGGTCTGTCTGCATCTGTATCTGGTTGACCCTTCTCCCCAGGCTTTTTAGGACTACTTATTCTGAGCAGATTGTGGACAAATAATGGTTGTACCTCTGCTGTCCTTTTGATCCTTAGTGGAGTTCATAGTTCTCCTGCAGTCATTCCATTCTGGGTATGGGTCTGGTCCCCTCTCTTGGGGATTGCAGCCACAGGGTGAAGGAGTGCTAGCTGGGAAGTGGAGTGGCCTCCCCTGGAGCCCCATTTGTGTTGTCAGATCTCAAGGTCCAGGGTCAACTCTTCCTGTGCCTTGTCATCCTGTCCAGACCCGCTCTGCCCAGTGTTTGTCTACATGATGCTGCCGGGCTCAGTCCACCCATCTGGCTGCTACCCTGACTCCTCTGTGGCTTAACCCCTTATTTTTTCATCCTGGGCTTGGATCACTCCTCTGCCTGAAGGTGATGGGAGCTGTGGTGGAGACCAGCACAGCATATGAGTCAGACTTTGCTGTTTTCTTTTTCTAGACTTACCACCAGACCCCTCCACCCACCTTCTCCTTCCGAGAAAGAGTGACTCACAAGAGTCTTGTCTACCTCTGGTTCCTGTGCAGGTATCTTAACTCTCATTTTTGACAACTTAAGGGAGGGGCAGCTTCAGAAAAACCTTATTAGGTGCCCACAGGGACCCACCCCATCCCTATGTGAGCTGCTGCTCTTCTTAGTCTAATTTAGGTTTGCAAAGAGTCAGCATTTAATTTTCCTTAGCATTTTAGTGCAAGGAACACTAAGGATACTGGCATTGAGTGTTTGTTATATGCTAAGGTAAGTTAAACTCCTACCTAAATGGTAGGTGACTACATTTTATAGATGAGGAAAATGAGGGTGAAGTGCTATGTTCCATAATCACAGCTAGGAATGAATGAAAATTCAGAGCTGTGGAGTCTGAATTTTGTACCATCCCATTCCAATCCCTGGTGCTTTTGCTTCCTTCTACAGTCTCCCAAGTATGAATAAGAAACACAGAATATTTTTATTAGTAACAGACTTATTCCCCCTCCTTTCCACATAATTTATTCCTAGCCCACCTGGAAGCATTTTCATTGATGCGTTTCATAGACATAGTGAAGTAGAAGCACCTGGGATGTGTAGGCTGTGAGAAAAGGAAGATAGGCAACTAGGTCCCTAGTTAATCATCATCGCTTAGCTTAATTTCACACGTAGCCTCTAACTCTCTAAGTTACTCACCAATCTCTGCTGCTTCCCTTAGTTCGGTGGCACTTGCCCTGGGTGCCCTAACTGTATGGCATGCTGTTCTCATCAGTCGAGGGGAGACTAGTATCGAAAGGCACATCAACAAGAAGGAGAGACGTCGGCTGCAGGCCAAGGGCAGAGTGAGTAGAACGGAGGGCTGGGGGTAACTGAACCTGCCATCCTGTGAACAGGCCATGGTCAGGGCCAACTAGGACAGGCATTGTAAAAGGCCAAAACTTGCCTTGCTGAGCTTTAGCGTAGCCATCTTGGGGTCAGACATTAGGAGATTAAGTAAAAGGGGTTTATACAAACATGTTTTTCTTTGGTCCTAGGTTTTTAGGAATCATTACAACTACGGCTGCTTGGACAACTGGAAGCTCTTCCTGGGTGTGGACACAGGAAGGTATAAAGTAAAATACCTATAGACCAGTGTAGTCCAGTATAACTCTGATGAGAAAGGTGTTTCTTACCTGTGCAAAGACAGCCAATAGTCAGCCACATGTGGCTACTGAGCACCAATGAATTTTCATTTTAATTTTCACTAATTTAAAAAGGCACATGTGGGCTAGTGGCTACCATATTGAATAGCACAGATCTAGATTCCAGGAGTAAAGATCATTGCTCATTTGAGCCAGTGCAGCTTAAGGCCAACACTATGTAGTTTAGGTAGCAGATGAGGCTTACAGATGACACAATAAAATTCCAAGAAAGCTGTTTTCAAGAAGGGACTTCCAGGTAGAGAAAGTGGCCACCAATAAACTTTCATTTGTATGGCAGTGTCTGGATCAAGCCAATCATTTCTGGGACTGAAATAATCTATTTGTGGCAGAGGTCTTAGGTAATAAATGAAGCTAGCTCCTTTCACCCAAGAGACATGGGGGGAAAAACACCTTTTTTCAAACTGCAATGACTGAGGAGGCAGTAATGTGACTAAGTAACTGCCTGCCTTGCTTTCCCATCCCCATTACATTCCTGGCTGTCATTGTGCATGCAGTGGCCCCTTAGACATTTAGCTGAAAACCTCTAAAGGCCTTCAGGACAGCAGACACATTTATTGGACAAAATTAGGGCTTTTTTCCTTTGAGATTAATACCAAGGTATCTTCAGGGTAACTTGATGTAGCCTTACTGAGGAATGAGGATCAGGAAGCCCGAGAACTCTTGGAACTCAAGAGAGATTTTTGTTTTCTCTTACAGGCACTGGCTTACTCGGGTGCTGTTACCTTCCAGTCACCTGCCCCACGGGAACGGAATAAACTGGGATCCCCCTCCCTGGGTGACTGCTCAGTCAGCCTCTGTGATGGCAGTGTGAACTGGGGTCTGTCAGCCACAACTTGAGCATCACCTTGCATTCTACATTGTCTCAAGGCCTCCAAGGGTAGCTTCTTGGAACCCTTGAGCAAAGAGCCAGTGGGCTTGCCTTAGAGTACCATGCAGGGACAACTCAAGGACCTATCTTCTGGCCACTGCAGCAGCAAGGCACAATGTGGAAAAATCCTAGGACTGATGTTCCTCTACTCAGGCATACAGAAGTTCCAGCTACAGACTGGAGATTAGGCAGCTAGCAACCTTGCCAGGTGCTGATCCCAACCTCTATAGATTACAGCACTGGAGTTGGCCACCACCTCTTCCACTTGCTGTCTGAAAAATAACCTGTATGGTCAAGCGGAGATCCTGGCTTCTCAACAGGGCAAAGGTACCAGGCCTGCTGCTGAGGTCACTGCCACTTCTCCTATGCTGAAGGGAGCAAAAATAAAGGTATTTGATTTTTAAAGATCTGTAGCTTAACTCTTTGCTACTACTTTAGGGCAAGGAAGGAGAAAGTCGGGGTCAAGGCCTAGTGGGTAGGTATTCTGGTCATGCTACCTGTGCCCTACTTTGGAGGGGTTGGATGCCCTGAAGAATTTTTGGCTAATCCCTGTCATTACTCTTCTTCCAGCTTACACAGAGACACTTCTGGTAATGCGCAGCTGAGGAATACGTGGGCAAAGGGGTTGGGGAAAGAATATTGGACAACCCCATTATCAAAAGAAATCTTTATTTTCCAGCAGATATACATACAGGCACCATCCCTGGTCCTCAGGGCCACACTCATTTGCATTCACCCCTCAGCAGCATATCTCTTTTTCTGACATACAAATATGGAAGAGCCTTAAGATCCTTCTTCAAGCATAAGTAGTCTCACACTCATTTACTTCACAGATCCATTAGCAATCAGGATTCCTGTTTCTTGTACAAGCCATGCAACAGAGGCCCAGCATTTATGCTGTTTGTGAGAAAGGCAGTCAGAAGCCAGTGGTCTCTCTGTCTTGGCAAGATGGCTCAATAGTTAGTAATTTCAGGTTAGATTGTCAGAACAGTCTAGGCCAGGGCCGAAGGCTCAGCTGCCAGGGCTTCCCAGCAGAAACCTGTAGGCAAAAATAATGTTGACAGCATTAGTGGTGAGGTTCATTTCGATCCCCTCTCCCCATGACCTAGCAACTCACCATTCTCCCCTGGCTGACACTGCTTCCTTGCGTACAAGTCTCTTCTTGTCATCCAGAGGTTTGGCTAAGGCCCGGATCACCTGTGGTTTGTACGGCAGCAGCTGTGGAGTAAAAGGAGTTCATCTTAAACCTTGTTCAACCAGCGCAACTGAAAGAGCCCCTTCTCTGACACTGCAACTAACGATCTTCCTATTCTTCTTCAGTGATTCCAGGGGATGCTAAGTGGCAGGTGACCATTCTACTGTAATGTATTCAGTCAAATCCTTGCCTATCTGTACCTTACAGTTCATACATCAGTCATACAGCAGGGTGGCCAGCCAGTTACACTTGACTGAGACAAAAAGGTACTTCTCTGGTTCTTGGAGGTTTCTGGGCCAGAGAGGGACATGTGAGGTACTCACCACAGGGGTAGGCAGGCGGGTGAGCGCGTGCATACACTGTAGTGCAGCAATCCGGACAGCCTGGAACACAACCATAGGGAATTGAGGGTAGTCAGAGGAGAGATGCAGATGCCAAAACGTTGCCGGGGCTTGCCTTGGCTGGGTAGCTTAGTTGGTTAAGAACACTGTCCGGATATGCCAAGGTTGTGGGTTTGATCCCCAGTCAGAGCACGTACAAGAATCCAACAATGCCTTTCTGCTTGCTTCCTCATGGTGGTGAGGACCCTTCTTCAGGACCATACCCCAGAGCTGCTGCTTCCTCTATCTTCCATACACATTTATCTGCTTACAGGTTTTTTTAAACTTAACTAGTGTATTTGTTTATACTATACTTCCTATCTTTATTTTAGAGTGTACTCTTCCTACTTAAAAAATAAATTTATTGTAAAACACACACACACACACAAAGAATCAAACAATGAATGCATAAATATGTGGAACAAGTCAATGTTTTTCTTCCTTTCTCTAAAATCAATAAATTTAAAAGAATTTAAAAAGTTGTTGGGTCTCAACATACCATGGAAGGGCTAGAGCTGAGGTTCAGGAACTTTGTAACAAGGGTGTCAACGTGAAGGCTCATAACTTGGGGTGCATCTAGTAGAAGAGGCTGAAGGCAGCTGAGGGTGGAGAGCTGTACCACAGAGTCGGGACAGGACAGGGCCTCCAGCAGCAAAGAAAGCAGCTAAGGGGCCACAGGAAAAGTGGGGATGACCACACACATGATGAGCCTACTTCTCCCCTCTTTAGCCCAGCTGGGGGACAATGGCTTGTTCCCTTGCTTAGAGGCTCTGACTGCAAGGCTTACCGTGGGCAGCTCTGGCAAGAGCACTGGCTTAGGCAGCCTGTTAAGTACATGAGACAGGCCTTTCAGGTAATTTGGCTTCACATCTGTAAAAAATGAAAAACCTTAGGGGAGAAACCGGGCTCAGACAAAGAATTGAGAATTCAATCTGAAGCAATCTGGTGCAAGAGCCTGGAAGTTTAGCTCTTTAGGTACAGACTACACTGTTACTCTGAAGAAGCATGGGTGAGGTCTTAAACCTGAGCAAAGGAGAGGTCTATAAATCTGGGACCTTTCTTTTCCTCTTCTCACCTTGGGGAGCAGCATGGAAGCCCTGGACCAAAGCAGGCACATTATCTGTGAAGAATCTCTGGCGGAACATGATTCGCACTTCAGCATGGCCAGCGCGAGTCAGTACATCAGTGCAGTCAGACATGAGCAGAGAGAAGCCATCAGCTGCTATTGGGCCAAGTTCTAGATCACTCAGGAGGCCCATGAGCTGCAGAAAAGAGAGCCTTTGAGGTATATCAGGAGAAGAATCTCAACTACCCAAGAGGAGGATGGCAGTCATTTTTTGAGAGGAATACGATCAACAGCAGGTTCCTATTTGGGTCCTAGATTCCTTTGTCTCCAGCATGGACTTACCTGGTCAGTAAGGCAGGAGCTGAGAGGATGATATCTAAGCACTAGAGCCTTTGTTACCTGTAATCAGAGAAGGGAATAGTTAGGGAATGACACTCAAACCCCAGAACCCTGAGAAGCATATTTATGGTTCCAGGTCAAATGGAGAAATTTTATTTAACCAGACATAACCGTCTATGTTTAACTAGAACATAGTTAAACATAGTTATGACTGCTTACCCAGAGAAGCAGTGTGAAGGCCTGTCTACGATAGGGCCCAGAGCCCAGCCCAGCTTCCACTTTGTCCATAGCCCGCTGTAGGAATTCATCCAGCTGTTGCCCTAAAAAAGGAGGGAGGAAATGCTTATGTGAAGGCTACATATTTCTCCTTTAACAATGAAAGATGTAAATCATTTTAATGCAGAGCTCCCTGAGACGCCATTAGAGAAGAACAGTATCATTTGGCTATGGGCTTTGCCCACTCAAGTACGAGACACCAGCATGAGAGCCTGGTATCCTCATAGTGTAAGGGTGCTGGCATTTGTTTACTTTTTAATTCTTTTTTTAAAATATTTTATTATTTTTAGAGAAGGGAAGGGATAGAGGCAGAGAGGGAGAGACATCAATGTATGGTTGCCTTTCACCTGCTTCCAGCTATAGACCTGGTTTACAACCTGGTTATGTGCCCTGGCTGGGAATTGAACCAGTGACCTTTGGGTTTAAAGGCCAGTGCCTTATCCACTGTGCCACCAGCAAGGGCTACTTTTTCATTCTTTAAAAATATTTTATTAATTTATTTTTAGGAAGAGGGGAAGGGAGGGAGAGAAACATCAATTGGTTGCCTCTCACATGCTCCCAGTTTGCAGGCTAGCACTCAATCCACTAAGCCACACCAGCCAGGGCAAGAGTTGTCTACTTCTCACCAAGAATGACATCTAACAGCTCCCTGTATGTAGGAAGCAGGATGACAGAACCAGACATAGCACTCTGCTTGTATTCCCTTATCTTATGTCCTGTAATGCTGTGCCCAACAAGGGCTGTCCCCTGGGAAATCCTATTATATGTATTATGAGCAAGCTCCTTTTAAAAATAGAATAAACCCTGGCTGGTGGCACAGTGGATAAGGCGCTGGCTTGTGAACCCAAAGGTCGCTGGTTTGATTCCCAGCCAAGGTACATAACTAGGTTGCAAGCCAGGTCTCCAGCCAGGTCTGTAGCTGGAGGCAGGTGAAAGGCAAAAAAAAAAAAAGAAAAAGAAAGAAAGAAAGAATGAAGACTACTGAACTTCAAGGTTTCATCAGGGAAGCTTCCAGTACCTGCAGGGTGCTTGTTGAGGAGACCTGCAAAGCACTTGGCAGCGGCAGTGGAGGAGAAGGGGCAGCCAGGGCAGCAGCTCAGCTCTAAAAGCTCCCGCATGAGTTGGTTCAGCTGAGGGATTTCCACCTACAGAAAACTTGGTCATGTAATGGGACCCAGAGAACCCTTGAATTCAAAGAGATACCCAGCAGAAAATGGAAGCAAGGGCCAGGATGGATGAGAACTACATTCTCTTGCAGGGAAAGTAGATCAGTTTAGTTTGTGACAAATTTCAGCCCAGTCACCTTCCCTTATCAGGGTTAAACTAGGGCACACTCTAAATATGTTCACTTACATTTCGAGGCAGGGAGCAGACAAAGGCCATAAGCAGTGCTACCAGTCTCCTCTGTCCTGAGGAGCCATCCTATAAAAGAAGAAGCACATTATTAAGCCTATCATGACAGCAGTAGGCATGATAGTTGGCATATCATCCCAAATTAGCCCTAGAAATTTGAAGGACAGAAATCCCAGTATTCTACCCATCTGATCCATCAGACCCTCACCTGGAATGGCTGGAATCTGCAAGGGAAGCTGTTTTCAGGCAGAAAGGAGATGTTGCCATCCAAGAAGAGGGGCACAATGTGGGCGACACTCTGGGCAGCTAAGCTAGGGGTAGAGCACCAGGTATCACCAAGAAGCCAGGGTTGTAAAGCAGCCCTGGGGTTCTCATTAGTCACTGAGTCAATGGGTCAGAGAATGATCACCTACACATTCAACAATTATAAATTCAGTACATATTATATGCGAGGAACCAGTCCCATTCTAGGCTCTGGTGATAGAGCAGCAAGCTAGACAGATCAAATCCTTATTCTCGAGCTCACAATCTAGTGAGAGAACTTAATATGTATTTTTAAAAATGCCCCATAGGTGATTCTTATGTACATCTGCAGCTTAGATCCATCAGTCCTTGCCTCATCCACACTCACAGTCCATGGTGCTAAAACCCCTTTCTCTTACTTTGCCAGCAAATCTTACAAGACAAACAGCTGCCTTCACATTTGATTCTGGGCAAAAGGAGAGCTCAGAAGGCAGCTACCTGCTGTTCTTCCAAGACTGCTACCTTTCTCCCTGGGATTAAGCTACAGCCATGATTATACTCACTCAGGGCTTAAGTGGGTGGTGGCAGTGCTAATGACAGACACCATGGCAGCCAAGACCTCATCCTCCAACAGCACTTTTCTCATAACTGAGTGCTCCTTCTCTGCAAAATCAAAACAACATACACACACAATCACATAGCTATGACTATGGTATAGATAATTAGGTCCTGTTATGACTGGGGCTCAACACTAGTCACAACAGCAGTGATTTCTAACCCTTCCTGTAGTAGTGCTTTAGACCAGAGAACCAACATGGCACCAGAGCAGGAGTCTAATGTGAGCTACAGAGCTCTCGATAACTTTCTGCATAATCCTTAGACTGGCCAACAATAGAAAATAAGGCCAGCTAATATGAACATTTTTAATATCAGAAAAAGTTATGTTGGCCTTCTCAAAACCTTAAAAGATAATATGGACTTATCTTTTTGGGTCCTCATTATTATAGCAGCTACCACATACCAAGCTATGATACCTACATACATTACTTTGTTGGCAGCTACTATGCATTACCTTATTTAATCCTTAGCAACTGCCTTGTGATACAGAAATGTACCTTTATCACCCCTTACAAGGAGGAACAGAGCTTAGAAAAGCTAAATATTATCTTCGCCTAAGGTAGTGAGTGGTGAAGTTGAAGATGAAACCCAATCAGGTCTACTTAACTCTAGAGATGAATACTAACTAAACTAATTACAGAGCAATTAAACAGGAAAAAGGTATGCATCCTTTTGAGCATTGCCAACACTAATGGATTTTGGTTCCTGCCATTTGTCAGTTTAGTAACCTATGAAGTGAAATTTTAAAATAAGCCTCTGGTATAAGGGAACTAAATGGTAATGAAAAAAAACAAAACAAAACAAAACGACAAAGGCTAAAAAAACCCCCGAGAAGCCTCTGCAGTACCAGAGAAAACCCGAAGGTGGCAGTGATTTTCAACACTAGTGGAAGGCCAAAGTCTAGAGGAGGTGTAGGAGGTGAAGTGGAGAGGTGGAGCAAGTTACCTGGCATGGAAGCCTGCACAGTCAAGGCAAGCAAGCAAGGTACAGCTGTCTGATGGAAATACCAGCAGCTTTCGGGGTCCAGCTGGCATTTTTCTGCCACCCGCTGGAGGCTCTGACAGACAGCTATGACTTCACTCGGTCCTGCAACCATATTCCCTGTATGGTGAGAAAATATTTTCTTAGTTTTTCTAAAAGTACTTCTACGTATTTTAGATAGAGCCAATGGAAAGAGCAATCAAAGGTTAGTGACCAAGATGTCTTACTAAAGAGCCAGTTCATTTTGTTACTTTGGATGTTTTTCATCTATTCATATTTTGGAGACCTGTCCTATACCAGGCTCTGCAGCAGATGCATTCACACACATTTTTCTCATTTTTCATTACTCCAGAAATATCATTTCCCCCATTTTACAGAGGATGATGTTGAGACTCAATTAAACTACGAGTGGTTTTTCCAGGGTCCCAGAAAGCGCAAAGTCCAAAATATAACCCAGGCCATACTCTGAGTCCTGTTCTTTCTGTATTAACAGTAGATCATCCACTGTTGACCAAATCTATCATGAGGACTGGGCAATGCAAAGTAGGGAGCATAAGAACTACTGAAGGCCCATGGTAAGCATGTATAGGTTTGTAATACCAACTGCTACAGTCACTTATGCCTTGCAGCATATGTTCCTTTCAAGCTAGAGTTTGTACAAGTTACCCCAGAGATCCTGTTAAAATGCAGATTCTGATCAGCGGGGCCCAAGGTTCTGCACATCTAACAAGCTTCAGATAATGCCCATGCTGTTGGTTAATGGACCATATTTTGAATAGCATGGCCTTAGAGTGGTCGTTTTCATTTCTGGATCCACATTAGAATCACCTGGGCACCCTTAATAATTACTGTTGCCAAAGTCCCATTCTCCCTCATAGATTGATTTAGTTGGACTGAGTGAGGCCCAGGCATCAATATTTTATTTTGAAAGTTCCCATGTGACTCTTCTGTACAGCCACCACCAAAACTAACTGCCTTAGAGGCATCAAATCCAGATTTGACCATGGCTTCCCATTCAGCCCAGCTCCTTGATGAACCATCCCTGGTAGTTACCTTTGCTCATCTGGCACAGATGCTGCAGCAGCAGAGGGAGGGTCTCCTTGACAATGCTGGGATGTGTGGATACAGCTGACAAGGCTTGCAGACAGCGCAGATGCTGGGAGCATCTGGTGGGCCCATCCCCTTTAGCCAAATCCAACTCCCCTGAAAGCAACCCAGGAGACAAGGTTTCACTGTGTGAGAGCAGGCACGAAGGCCCTTGAGTCTCCTTGGGAAGGGGTGGGTCACAGAAGATCAGAGACACATACCCATGCACAGCTTCTCAGCAAGCCTGGGCACTAGGTGGCTGCTGAAGGCCACAGGGTAAAGAGTGGCCAGGGTTCCTGATGCTTCCAGCGCTGCCACCCTGCTAATGGCACAGGGCAGATGAACATTAGCTGAGCCTTGGCCCATCCTCTTGCCTAGACCTGCCATTAGGCAGATTCAGGAGTATGGTCTCCTGAGGCCACCTTGCTCAAGAGCAGGACTCAAGTACCTAGTTGGAGAGGGCTTCTTAATGCCCAAGAAAAGAGATCAGACCCACTTCTCCAACCATTTGGCAGCCAGAGCCAAGCACAAGGCCCACCGCCCCTAGGGAGAGCCAAGGGTCAGAAGTACAGATCCCTGGAACAGCTTGCTATATCTCGTTCTTTAGAGTCTCACCAACTCTGGGAATCCTCCTCTAGGAAGCTCAGTCTGTATAGGTGTCCCACTGCCAGCTCCAAGTCTCCAGAAGACAGGAGATCTGTGTTAGAAGGGAACAAAACCACATCTTTCTTTCCCTATAACCACCGCAACCCTTCTAAAAGACCTACTAGAAATCCCAAGTCAACCAGGGTTTTAGTGAGAACCAGGGAATTAAGATTTCTTTTTACTTAAGATAGAAAATCACAAGAAAGGGCCTAATAGCTCTATTGTTTCTCTTTGTCTTAAGTGTACCTGGCTGGGCACCCAAGACAGTGAGAGTACGAATGCCAACAAGCTGAAGATGGGTGTTGGGGTCTGTCAGAGCCATGAACACCAGTGAGCATAGCTGGTCCTTGAAGCTGCTTAAAGGCCTTTCACCTAGAGAGACAGTCCACGTTAGAGGGAAGCCCTGACTCAGCAGTGATGTTAAAGGCAATTTGGGGCAGATTTAAAGAGGTTAATCCATTGAATGTCTAAGAAGTACACTGAGATAAAAATAAATGGGTCACATCCGTTAAGTTTTTTTTTTTTTTTTTTAAATGCTAAAACCTCAGAATGACAGGACCACTGTTCTAGACTAGTTATCCATGGCACATTCTGCCTACTCTGGAAGGTGACCTCACCCTTGTCTTCATAGCTCAATTTCTGCTGTAGCTTCAAGAAACCCAGGATCATTTCAAGGATAGTTCGCCGCTGGTTGCTCTGTAATGTTTTAAGGGATATTTGAGTCAAAGAACACAGGGTGCGGCAAAAGTAGGTTTACAGTTATGAGTACACACTCAATTCTTATATTATTATTATATTATTTTCCATATGAACAACTGTAAGTCTATTTTTTTTTTGTAAGTCTATTTTTTTAAAAAAGATTTTATCTATTTTTAGAGAGAAGAAGGGATGGAGAAAGGAAGAGAAATGTTGATACGTAAGAGAAACATCAACTGGCTGCCTTTTACACGCCCCCAACTAGGAACTTGGCCCAAAACCCAGGCATATGCCCTGACCTGGAATTAACTGGCCTCCTTTCGGTTCATGGGATGACACTCAACCCACTAAGCCACACCAGTCCAGGCTATAAACCTACTTTTGCTCCACTTCATATGTTAAGGGATTTCTGCTACTTTGAAGTAGGGTGAATTATTCTTTTATTAAGTATCAGGAAAAGAGTAAACAAAGGTCCCGGCTGAGGTGGCTCAGTGAATTGAGCACTGGCTTGTGAACCAAAAGGTCACTGGTTCAATTCCCAGTCAGGACATGTGCCTAGGTTGTGGGCCAGGTCCTTGTTAGGGGCATGCGGGAGACAACTGATTGATGTATCTCTTGCACATTTCTGTTTCTCTCCCTCTCTTTCTCCCTTCCCCTCTCTCTAAAAGTAAACTAAATAAAATCTTTAAAAAAAAAGAAAAAAAAGAGTCAACAAGGGAACCAGCAACAGCTAATAGGAGCAAACCCAAAATCTATTATCTAGGCCTAAGCTCAATGCTTAGCTCTCTGTGAGAAAGTGATCCTAGCAAGGAGGTCCCATCATTTTCCTCAAAAGACTGCGCTCCCTTACCTGACTGTGCTTGTGGAACTGTTCCAGCAGCAAAGGTAGTACGTTGCTGGTGATGTGGTCACAGGCCCGGGCAGATGCACCTGCAGCTGCCTGTAACAGTTTGGCACTAGGCCACACCAGTTTCATGTCCGGTTCACACAGATGGTGCCTGCAGTCTAGAGAGGCAGTGCATCACATATCTGGGAGTAGGCTGAACACTGCCTGTTTTCCCCACAGTCCATAATAGTTGAAGACTGAGACCTGGGACAGTCTGCTAGCAATTTTTTAAAAAAATTCAAAGTAGGGTTGCAAACACTGAATCACTGAACATGGTAGGGCTACAAATGAAATGTCATTGGCCCTTAAGGAATTTCTATTGTGTTCACTCCCCTTTCCGATTTCCATGGCCCCATTACCCTGTAGAATGTTGCTAAGGAAGAAGTCAAGGAGGTCCTCAGCATCAGCCCTCAGCACAGAGCGAGACAAACACACAGTCAGGGAGTGGAGGGCTGCCAGGCCCTCAGCCTCCACCCGCTCACTTGCCGTCTGGAACACCTGTCAGGGAGGGATCCCATGGCTACTGAGGTGAGCCTGCACCAAGTGAGACTCTACCCACACAGTGCCTATTTTCTTGGGCAGTGGGGAGGTTAAGAACCTTCAGGGCACGATGATAAAAATTAATGCCTCAAATTAGTTTCTTAATTGGTGTATTCTCAGCAAGTCTTAACCCCACCGGGATTCAAACACATACTTTTTGAGAAACAGAAAGCCAACTCTGAGCTACCACTGGGATTCCTTATCTAAGGTATCTTCCTCTCTCCCTCTGTTCAGCATGGTGCCATAGGCACCATGATTACGCTCCTTCACCAAGCAGCTGACCCTCACACAGGGCTTCTGTCCCCTGTCATTCACCTAGAAGTATGCCCCACTGCTTGTTGAATAACCAGGCACAGCTCAGAGAGTGTATTATTTCTCCTGATGCCTGATAACTGGGAGTGAACAATAGTGAATTTATCTAAGTAATACTCACCTCTCTGCGGATAGAAACCCAAAGGCTGGGAAGGAAGTCCTTCAGTTCTTTCTGTCCATACACAGCACAGCAAGCATTCTGCCAAAAAAAAAAAAAAACACAACACAGGTATCAACTATCTACACACTCAGACTTCCTAAGATATGCAAGTACTTCAGCATAATGACATCTGAAGAAGCTGGTTCTTAGCAAAAAGAACCCAGCAAGATTTTATAACCAGGGCAAGAGAAATAGGCACTCACCCTCACTGATGAAAAACAAGCATCAAGGGAACCCTGGTCAGCCCTTCCTTGGCTGCAAGTCAGTTACTACAGGACAACACAATATGCAGTCGAGGCCTTTAGGTCTACATGTAGGTCCAGATCCTGGTATACCTCTTTTAAGACCCACTGAACTGTTCCCTGGCTTTCCAATAATCTACGATCCCTTAGCAACCCTAATTCATCTAAAGGCAGCTGGACCCTGAAAGAAGAAAATCCACTCACCAGAGTTTGCAGAGAATCCAGCTTGGCACTCACAATCTCGGAATCTACCTTCTCGATCAGCAGAGGCAGCAGGAACTGTGGGAGAAACAGAACTAAAGTCTGAGATAGGTAGTGTTGCAGCCTTACCCAGGCCAACCATGTCCTTACTGATATCTGTCCCCAGGGGTAGGTGCTATGCCAGGGAACTATTCTTGAGTCAGGAGTTGTGACTTTAAGCCAACCTTCCTGCCAAGATGAGGTCAGACACCCAATTACCTGAAGAATGGTTGGCAAATCTATAGAACTTTAAAGGATAGTACTAGATAGGGAATGGGTTACTACTGGGGGGGCGGGGGCGGGGCTTACTAGTTTAAAGAAGAGATAGTAAAGTTTTCTACATCGAAGGTCTGAAGATACTTGTCACACAAGCCTGAAGACACCTGTAGTATGTCATACCTTGAAGTACATACTGGATCTTTCTTTTTCCCTACGCTTTTACTATTCTTTATTCAGAGCCTTTTATAAGCTAAGGCTACATACCCTAACTGCGACTAGACCAACCTCAGCAAATTGTGGTGTGGAAGCCAGCACAGCTCGGAGACTCAGGATGAGATCTTCTCTCTGGATACCATGGGGATCATTAGGTGGCTGGAAAAAGAACGGTCATGGGTTTGTATAGCTCTTTAGACACAGGTTTGAACCTGACAACCCAAAGAACAGGGTGATATTTATACCCAGTCTGGCAGAATAGTATGACGTAAGGCTCCAGAAGGAAGACATGCTCGCTTTTATGCATTCCTTGGAAATGTCTGTCTGTGGAGCATTTATTTTCTATATGATCAATTTCTATCTGATCTGTCATCCCATCACTCAGAGGTAATAAGCACCATTAACTTGATAGTGCTTTACTTTCTTCTCCATGTGTTAGCAGGAACTGTTTCCCTTTAAAATATATACTTTTGAAAATGTGATTGTTTTGTACGTATTATTTATAATTTATTTTTTCACTTATCACATTAGGAACATTTTTTCATGGTATTAAATTAGTTTTAGTGGCTGACACTATTAGATTGTGTGGTTGGGCCACAATTTATTTTAAAAATCCCCCTTTGATGGACATTTTTTTACTCTTACAAAAATGTTCTAAATCTGGTAATATAAAAAAGCATTGATGGTTTCTGCATCAAGATGGCAGACTGAAAACATGCACCAGATTTTCCTTTTCCTTTTTAGAAACCCTATGAAAAAAAGTTAGATTTTTTTTCTTTTTAAAAGGCATCAAGTTAAAGGTTGACAAGAACAGGATAAGAGATGTTAGCAACAAGATTTTAGAAGCTGAAAAGCAGATGGATAAGAAGAAAATAACTTAGCAAAGCCAGAAAACAGAATCCTCGGTAGGCTTGGGGCAAGCTGAATACCCACCCGTCATGTACAGTCCTGGGAAAGCTTAACAGCCAGCAGCACCAGGCACTCAGGGAATGGGATGGGGTTAAAGAAGCAAACCCTCCTAGATTGCCTCCCCTAACTGCAGCACCTGAAAGTTTAACTCTCTGGAGAGGGTTAAGACAAGAAGTCTCTAGTCTTGGAAATATAAGTGTAGTTGATAACGTGGGTGTTACACCAAAAACGGAGGTCCAGGTAATACGGTACTGAGTGCTGAAATTTTCTAGCCTTTCCAGCCCTATCTGCTTGTAGCCAGACCTCTTCTCCAGGTAAGTCTGAGGTCTTTTTCTAGAAGAAGTTGACTACCCCAAAAAGGCAAGCACATCAGAGGTTCCCCAAACTGTCCATGTAAGTCACTCTGCAGTGAAGCTCATACTTTGATCTTTTTATAATTCTCATTTTGAAACATGTGCAAACTCCCAAGAATTACCCATTATCTGAAGAAAGCCTCTACCCTGGAAATAGAGACCAAAATAATTTGAAAAATACTTTGAGGAATCAGAAATCACATAAGTGGGAGCAACAAATATTTTAAAACAATGTATTAATGTTTTCAAAAAAGATAAAATAATCCATCTATGAGTTAAGTAAGAACACTTTATGGCCCTGACCCCTCCCATAAAAACTTCAGACATCATCTATCACTATTTGGCTTCTCAGCTCTCCCATCACTTTCACAAACAATTTTCTGCATTACATTATTTCTGTTTTAAAATACCAAAGTGGTTTCTGTCTATGGCTTGACTGATAACATGACTGATAGAAAACAAATAATTGTGGAATTATCTCACAAAGTAACCAAAAAATTGAGGTAGGAAATGTGAAAGAAAAGGTAAGCAATTCAGAGGTCTAACAAAAGATTAATAGGAGCTCCAAAGAGAAGAACTAGAGGGACGGGGACAGAGGGGAGCAAAAAGGGGATGGATGTAATACAACAACAATAACATTAAAAAAAAAAAAAAAAGAGAGAGAGAAGACATAGAGAAAATAAAGGGGAAGAAATGCAAGAAAATGTCCATAAATGTTTAGTGCAATAAAGCCGCTGTACCGTACTTCAGTGTGTATGGCTGTTTTTGTTCAGAAGAGCAGATTCAAGGAGTTGCAACAGAGACCAGATGGTTTGCAAAGACTAAAATTAAATATCTGGCCCTTTACAGAAAAAGTTTGCCACCCCTTGCTGTAGAGTGAGTATACAGGTATAGTCAAAGGAACTGTCACTTATACTGATTTAATCCACTATGATGATATCATACTGCCGAAATGGATAAGATCATAAAAATATTTCTAACACAGGTAGTTACAGTAAAAGCCAAGCATCTTTTTTTTTTTTTTTAATTTTCACCAGAGGATATATTTTTTTCATTGCTTTAAGAGAGAGTAGAAGGATGGGGGTGGGGGTGGGGGGAATATCAATGGGTTGCCTCTTATACACACCAACCAGGGATCAAACCCACAACCTGGGTATGTGCCCTGACCAGGAATTGAACCAGTGACCTTTGGTCTTTGGGACAACACTCCAATCAACTGAGCCATACCAGCCAGGGCCAGGAGTCCCTATTTCAATCGACAAGCGCTTTCTGCTTCCCATAAGACTGCAGTTTAGAACCCACAAATATCTGCTCGAAGAAGAGAAATTCTTGTTTTGCCTAGGATATCTCTGAGGAAATATGTACACTGTTGGGAGCAGTGATTATCGCTAAAGGGAAAATGTGTAGTGGCTCTAACGGGATATGTAGAGGCTTAATTCTCTATACTTTAAATGTTGAATCATGCTATTTGTATCATCTTTCAAAAAAATAAATGACATACTCTTTCTTGACCTCAAATTATAAATGCATGTATTCTAATAATTCCACTTTTATTAATTTATTACTATTGTTATTCACATGTACATGTGAAATAATACCTGTACAGGGTATGTAAATTGCAGCACTGCTTGTAACAGCAAAGGATTGGTAACCATAGAAGACTAGTGAAATTAATTAGGTATTTCCATGCAAAGGAATATACATAGCCATAAAGATAAAGAGCTAATCCATATGCTGATATAGAACACTTTTCAAGATATACTATTAAGTGAAAAGGGCAAAGTACAGGAAAAGAGTATATATGTTCTAAACAGAACCAAATATATGAATACAGTGAATAGGCCTTCAGTGGTCAGGGGAAAAGGGGTTGGGGGGAGGGGGGAGGCAGAGGCAAGAAAGGGGAGCAGCTTAGACAAGAACCTAGTATAAAGGAACCATGGACATGGACAACAGGTGGGATTGACTTTGGGGGGAATGGGTGGGTGGGGAGGGGGACAGAGGGGAGCA
>PVIW01003502.1:140788-165615 GCA_004026585.1 Noctilio leporinus | reverse complement strand
GATCTCACCCATTACGGGACAATAATGAGCAAAACTAACAAGCAAAACAGAACCAAATATATGAATACAATGAATAGGACTTCAGTGGTCAGGGGGAAAGGAGTTGGGGGGAGGGGGGAGGCAGAGGCAAGAAAAGGGAGCAGCTTAGACAAGAACCTAGTATAAAGGAACCATGGACATGGACAACAGGTGGGATTGACTTTGGGGGGAATGGGTGGGTGGGGAGGGGGACAGAGGGGAGCAAAAAGGGGATGGATGTAATACAACAATAAAATTTTTAAAAAAAGAATAAGCAATATTAAAAATACAAAAAAAAAAGAAAAGAAAAAAAAGAAATATGAGCTGAAAACTGCATGTGTTTTTTCACTTTAATCCTTTTATCACCCCAGTTCCCTGAGACCTACCTGCCCCTTCGGAGCTGATTCATTGTTCTTACATCACTTATTAGCTGGTCTTCTTGCCCTTTTCACTGAGGAACCTGCAGTGTTGTTCTGATTCATCTGTCCTCCTTCCTTGTGATCTTAACAGCATATGGCATAGACCTACAATGGGGAACTGAAAAAAAAATCCAGAATTATCTTCTAGAGGGCAGGCCTCTTGTAGTACAGGCTTCCCCTGCTAGATGACTGCTAGACCTATCTCTATCAGTGTACCGCTGGCATTGTTGTGAGAGGCTATGTTCAGCTTCAGTGAATTTCTTTGAAGACTCTTTCAATGTGTTTGCCCACTTCAGAATGGGTGATTTATGAGCGCATGTGCCCATACCGCACTGAAAGTTCAGCAGTTTTTGACCAAAAACAGCATGACCCCTGTGCCTCACCTTCTCTATTCATCCAATCTCTCCCCAGGTGACTTTGTTTGTTTGTTTGTTTCCCTGGATGACAGAAGTCCTCAAAGGGAAATGTTTTGCCAATATGGAAGAGGTGGGGAAAAAAATGGCAGAAGCACTAAAAGGCATCAAAATCGATGAGTTCAGAAACTGTTTTGGGCAATGGAAAAAAATCTTAATAGGTATATTGCAACAACTGAACTTTGCAGTTTTTTATAAGTTTTGGTTTTTTCGGGTTCCCCCTCCTACATGAATACATACACATACTTTTTATAGAGATGACAGTAAATTAGATGCCTTGCTCTGCATCTTGCTTTTCTACCTAAGACTCTATCTTGGAGACTGGATTAATCTTTAACCCAATGAGACCAAACTATTTCTCATGATCCTTGTACAGAAGAAAGGTGATCTGTCAACCACATGCCAGGCATGGAGAAGGGACCTACCATGTGTCCCTCTGCCTGGAATGTGTTTTGGTGACTCTGCACACCTGCCTCCTATGCTCAGGTTCAGTGTAAAGGTCTACCTCAGAGAGTCTTTTTTAAAGATTTTTTATTTATTATTTTTTAGAGAGAGGGGAAGAGAGGGAGGAAGAGAGGGAGGCAGAGAGGGAGAGAAAGATCAATGTATGATTGCCTTTCACCTGCCTCTGGCTGGAGACCTGGCTGGAGACCTAGCCTGCAACCTGGTTATGTGCCCTGGCTGGGGAATCAAACCAGCGACCCTTGGGTTCGCAGGCCGGTGCCTACCCACTGAGCCACCAGCCAGGGTTTCTGAGAACATTTGATCTAAAATATACCTGCTTCCCTCACCCAGGTATGGTCTTTTCTCCCTCTCAGAACCTTGAATGTTTTCTTCATATGACTTAACAGAGCATCCAACTACTTCATTTGCCCATTTATTTACCTCTCACCATTAGCTTCTTGCCATGAAACAGCAGCTCCACGAGGACTAAGGCTATGACTTGTCTCAACCACTGGTGTGTTCTTGGTGCTCACCACATGTTGCTAAATGACAGGTGCTCTGTGCATGCTCAGTGAGTAAATGAAGGAACATTATGACTTTATAAAGCTCCTTTACTTCCCACATGAAGGACAGATGAGATCATTGGGTAAGGGTGAATCCCAACTTGCTGATGGAAAACAGTTTTGGATAGGAAGCACAACTTGTCCACGCTCACTTAGTGGCCAGTGGTGGAGCCAAAAATACAACTCAGACATTGTTATTCAAGACCCACACCCCTTCCACCTCCAGGAAATACCAAGTTGTATCAATTAAATCCCAGCTTCCAAAATGCCAGTCCTTGTTTTCCAGTAGGATCCCAACCTTATGGATGTTTGTAGGCATGAGCCCAAGACCCCCTCACACTCCTTCCTTCCATTAAGATCTAAGGATGTTCCCCAAGCAGCAGCAAGTCCCTCTTCACATTTGACAGAGGCAGGAGACCATGGCACCAGGGAGGATCCAGTAATTTTCCTCTCAATCTGGGGAGAAGAGGGCAGTTTCCACTTCCCACCCAGCCTGCCTACCTCCATCCATCATTCTGGTGGCGCGCAGAGCAATCCCATCACATTACTGTGCCTCCAGCCACTCCCAGCCCTGCATGTTTCAGCACGAGCTTTATGACTGCACAGTTAAGGCAAGGACAAGAAGAAGAGGGGTGTTCCCCAAGTGGAAATCTGCTCTTCTTCACATGGGCCAGGCTTTCTGGGAACCACCTCATTAACAGGCTTCTTTGGAGACATTCCAAGCCAATTGCAGAGTCCTCCCTCAGGGTGAGAGAAGGGCCACTGCCCTAGGCAGCAGCTTGCTCGCCTCTGACTTAAGTCAAGCACTGGTCTTCATAGCCAGCCCTGGCCAGGCTCTGATCATCCCCATTTGATGAATCTAAAACAAAATGACAGAACGTGTTGCCACTTAGGCAGATGTTAGTGTTCTGCTTGGCTCACATCCTCTATAGATACGGGGCTACATGATTTAGCTTCCAAAACAGAAAAGGCCTTGAGAATATAAAGGGATGCTCATCCCAGGATTTGCGGCACGAATGAGGACTATCCTGTGTACTAGGGAAGACAGTGAGACTCGGTATTTTGCAGTGAAAGAGCTGGGTTCCAGTTCAGGGTCTGCCACTCAGGAATAGTGTGCCTGCAGATAAACACTCCTCATGCATTTTAAATAAAAAGTTGAAAAACAGAGTCAGAGCCTAGCAATCTATTATCATCTCTGGGGTCTCACATTAACTTTGAGTTTAACCTAAATTAATGTATTTCTCTGCTTTGTCACGATAAGCCTACAGCTCAGACCACCGTCCTCAGTCCTGAAAATGTGGACATTTTACATGGAAGAAAAATGTAAGGCTGATAGAGTATGAGCCAGTGCAAAAAGTCAGGTCTCTGTCCCACACAGGCCTGGGGCAACTTAATTGCATGTTAATAAAATTCCCATCTAAAAGGCCAGATTTTCTGCTTTCCCCCAAGACTGAACTGTTCTCACAGCCCTCCACAGTGTCATTGCTTATGAGAGAACCTAGACCATTTTAGTTACTCAACAGACACTTCTTGAACTGAATCTTAAATCTGAAAATAATATGGTAACTTGTGAGATGCTGACTTCAACCAGTAAATGTCACTTTGATAAGATCCTCCCCGGCTATGTGTTCATCTCCCAAAACAAGAATTTCCTATGGCAACAGAGACATTTCTCTGCTCATTTCTAGTGCTGTGGTAAAATCAGCATTTCCCCAACAAGTGGTCACAACAATGTAGCATAGCCTCACCCAGCCCAAGACTTTCCATTAGCCCCGAACTAAAGACAATTTTCAAGTTCCAGCTCACTCTCACTTTCAGAGATATTTGGGATCATCAAATTCCAAGAAAAAAAGTCAGGCAGGGACAGTAAAGAAAATGCTCAACCGAGAGTATCCACCGTTTACAGGCATAGCTGCCTTGTTTCTGCAGGGCCAGGGGCTGCCCAGGATAACGAGACCCTGGAAAAGGCACACCCTGCCTACTATTTCTCCCTGGGCACGCTGGCTATAGACAAGGCCGTCAACCAGGCAAGTTCCCAACCTTCCCAAGACAGATCCTCGCACAGAAAAGACATGAAGCTTTTTTGCATGTTCCCAAACAAGAACTCCCAACCTTTGAGGAGTGCACACTATTCATCATTTAGATCTGATTTTGTAATGGGAGTGGGAGCCATGAGGGCTCAAACTTTGCATGGAGGAGCAGCCTTTATTTTGTATTTTTATAATTTTAAAAATTATAAAGTAATTCATTCTTATTGCACAAAATCCAGTGTAGAATGTTATAAAGTATATAGAAGCTGTCCAAATTTCTACAACATAGAGATAATCATGATTAACATTTATATAAATGCACATATATAAGTAAAATGAAAGCTTAATGTATATAATTTTGTATCTCACAGTTCTCATCTAAAATTACTTAAAATCATTTCCAGTGAATGGTGTTTGATGTTTATATTTTGTAACACCCATGTAGTACTTACTCTGTGCCAGAAACTGTTCTAAGTGCTTCACAGCACTAATTCCTCACAACAGGCCCCTGAGTATTATTATTATGCCCATCTGCAGTTGGGACACTAAGGAATCACAGAAAGAAAAGTCGCAGAGTTGGAGGTCAGAACACCTGGTTGTCTGGCTCCAAAGGCATGCCCTTGACCCCCATGCTGGGCTGCTTCTATGGTCTTTGGAAACCTGACTTATTATGACTCCATAATACTCCAGTTCAGTCTCCTGTGATTGGGGCAATGTCACATTAAAGACCTCAGAGTCCTTTCTAGCCAAGGTCCCTTCTGCTCTCTGAATTACTCTTATTGGTTATAAGAAAAGGCAAGGATCTTGAATATCAGTTGGGCTGGGACCCACTGGGATAGGCTACTTATAGAAAACTGGCAGAAACACTTCCGAAGGAGCTCCCTCTGTGAAAGCATTAACTGTCTGACCCCTGGCCTCCCCACCTTGGTGTCCCGGGGAATGACTGTTTCTCCACTTCCTCACTGGGCAGTTGTTTGATTGGCCTCATTTCTCATCAGTAACACAGGGGCACTTACACCTGCCTGATGGGATGTCCGTGAGGCTCAAGGGACTGACAGATGAACCTGAAGTACCTGGCCCAACCTGGCCCAGAGCTTGGTGAAAGACAAGGTTGCTTTGTTTTTGTTTTTAATTTACCTGTTGATTCAGGTGAATATCCACTCAGGCCTCATTGGCTGAGTTGGGAAGTACAGGCTCTGGAGTCAGACAGGCTAGGACCGACTTCCAGCCCTGCTACTTCCTAGCTGTGGGACTTCGGGCAAATTTCTTAACCTCTGTTTCCTCATCTGTGTAACAGACAGAACAATGGAACCTACCACCCAAGGTTATTGTGAGGATTAAATGAGAGAATGTCATTTCTTTGCTCATTTTCCATATTCTCTGCTTTCCCCTGTACTCATTTCATTTGCCTCTTTGAGGTGGAGGCCAAAAGAGAGCAGGGAAACTGCCAAACAGGCCTGAATCTACAACATCAGAACCCTCAAAGAACGATGGTCCTAGGAGAGGTTAAAGACCTGGTCACCCTCACTTCCCACCCACCTCACTGCTGAGGTGGCCTGACCCGGAGTGCCAGCAACCGTCACAGAGGTACTAGGGCTTGGGAGGACCTCTTCCTGCACTCCAGAGAATCCTTATACCTTCTTTCTAAAGAAACCACCTTCTCCCTTCAGCAAGAACTTCTGGGAGCTCTGCCCTGCCCTTGAGGAGTACCTGTTTCTGAAACCTCCTCCCCTGGGGCCTAAGTGAGATTTGCAGGAAACTGGCTGTCACCACTCAAGGCTGCCCACTTCAGGTGACAAGGCTCCCTGGGGCTCTGAGCTGGCAGGCCCCTCAAAGGCATCCCCTCTCCACCAGCTCCAGGAAGGGGAAGCCTGGAGTGCGATGCCAGAAGGCAGGGCCCAGCCTGCTAGAAGGAGGGCAAGCCTCATCAGTATTTCCACTCAGCCCTTGGGCTGAAGGGAGGAACGGGACACTCCTCAAAGCCAGAATGGTAATTGTAGGAGGCATTAAGCTTAATTAGGCTAATCATCTGCCTGAAGTCATTCACTTTCAACCTCCAAAAAGCATCTGCAGAAAAAAATCCCAGAGCAGCTGTGGAGCAGGAAGGGTAAAGGTGGAGGATTAGGGAGCTGGTGTCTAGAATTCCTAAGAGGATTCCAGCATGGTCTCAGGAGTCTTGGGGTGCAGAGCTAACTAATTAAATCTATGCCCAAGATGGGCAAAAAGAGGGGCAATTAGTCCCAAGCCAAGATCTGGGCCTGGACCAGAGGCCTAGGGTCTTTTTTGGTTTCCCTCTGAGCCCACTTGACTTGGTCAGTGGTGACCTGCCCTAGGGAAATGACATGCCCATGCACATTCCCACCGATTTATGCCTGTTTGCAGGGCTGAATAGATTGACAGTGAGTGACATTTGATTTTGCACAACTGGTCAACTGACAAAGTCTTTCCATCTGGGTGGAATGGTTCTTTACTCAGAAAACCACGTGCAAGGGTTTGATGGCCATAATGCCCAGCTGAGAATGAGCAATCCTTTACAAAAAGAGGGGGAAACCCTACAATCTATTTAGCAGCTCAAACCCCACAAGTCAAAAGCTCCAGGAGGCAGAGGTGTGAGACCAAACCACTGTGCATACACCCCTTCCTGTGACAGGGGTGAAGGGAAAGACCCCTAGGTCCACCCAAGCCCACCCTCCTATGCCAAAAATCTCACTGAATCAAAACCAACTCATCCCGCATTCGGAATATTTGGATGTAGAATGCCTGGATGCTTTTGGGAAGGCAGATCAGTGAACACAACATGGGGGAAATGTTGAGCCTCACTGAGTCTTCCCAATCCCCTTAGCACAGGGGTCACCAACCTGTATCAGTCTGTGGCTGTGGGAACTGGGATGCACAGCAGGAGGAGAGTCGGGGTGAGCAAGCAAAGCTTCAGCTGTATTTGCAGCTGCTCCCCACCACTCACATTATGGGCTGAGCTCGGCCTCCTGTCAGGTAAGTGGAGGCATTAGATTTCCATGGGAGCGCGAACCCTGCTGCGAACCGCACATGTGAGGGATGTAGGCTGCGCTCGCTCCTTATGAGAATCTAACGCCTGACGATCTGAGGAGCTGAGGCAGTGGCACCAGCGCTGGGCAGCGGCTGCACATACCGACTATCACTAGCAGAAGGTCTGGCTGCACAGAGGCCATAATAAGTCAGTTGCTTTGCAGACTCACATCAAAACCCTATCGGTGAGAGGCAAGCGGCAATGAAGCTGCACCTGGTGGCCGGCTTTATAGTGGCAAGTGAGTTGATGTACTTCAACTGTATAGCTGCATCTGGTAGCAGGCTTTAAGTCAGACTCTGACACTTATTTTAGTCTTCATATGGCCCACCCATTATTTCATTTGCCACTCCTGTCCGTACCTCTTTCCTGCACTGCACACTTGTCTCAGTCACAGTTTTGGTAAACCCACACATGCCAACAGTAGCACTGGTGAGTTGTGTAATTATTTCATTGTATGTTACAATGTAATAATAGAAAGTACACAATAAACGTAATGCACTTGAATCATCCAACATCCCCTCACCCCACCCCACACACACATACTGGTCCATGGCAAAACTCTTCCACAAAACCAGTCCCTGGTGTCAAAAAGGTTGGGGACCACTGCCTTAGCACATATCAGCATAGAAGGACCAAGACATAAATAATCCTATTTTGCCAGTTAGAGCAGAGTGTTGCCATTAAAGGCTCACTTCACTGGCTGTGGGTCCAGGTTTGTACACACTCTTTACAAAAAGTAAGAGACAGGAAGCTGGTAGATCGATGTCTACCACATGCTGGAGAGGAGAGCCAATCCTCTGCTCTCCTACTAAGTGGCGGGCATAGTGTGTGGTAATTGACACTGATGTCACTTCTTACAATGAACCTGTAGGATTAATGTCTACCCCCATGTAAACCTTCTTACAACAGGGATAGACATTAATCCTACAAAAAGAAGAAAGCAAGGCCAGAAGCACCTGCTTGGACTCACTGAGCAAGTGAGCATGCTGCTGGATCCAAACTCAGGTCAAAACCCACACACATGGCAACCACAGTAATTCCGTGTCAAAGCTTCCTTGCGTGCATCTGGGTCTTCACTCTGGCAAGTGCAGCTGAGCAGCTCACTGTCCCTATGTCCAGCAGAAGACCCCCAAGGGAACTGTAAGGAATATGAAACTTGGGGAGGGAGGAGTTTCTCCATAGATTGTAACTGATGGGTTCAGACAAAGAGGGGAGAAGAAAGAACCACACATGACTAACTCAAGGATTAGAAGGATGTTTCCCTGGAAGTTTCCAGGCATGTCCAGGAAGGGGGGTAATGAAGGGAAAGCCAGATTCCTCAGGTGTGACAGCAGGAGATGCCTGTGGGAAGAGCCAGCCCTCAGCAGCATAAACGTCTTACATGTGCATAAAACCATGCAGAGCTTTTATGTGGCCCCACCAGAGCTCTGCAAGGACGGCCGAACATCATGATGACAGATGAAGACTTTGGTGCTCAAATCTATTAAATGACTGGCCTGCCCCAAGGATAGGTGACCCCAGCCAGGGGTCAAGAGCTTCCCCAGGTCACTCCCTTTCCCAGTGGTCAGTGCTTTCCCAGTGGTCAGTGCTTTGTTCTGTGTTTTCTTCTGTAGTTGACTTTTTGACTTCCCACCTATGTGACCAACTCTGTGAAGCCAGGGAAGGGGTAATTTGTTCATCTATTTATCCATCCATCCAGTCAACAAACACCTGAGTGCCTACTACATGACATGTACGGTGCTGTGCTTGGAGCTAGGGATATGACATGAAGAAATGGACACAGTCCCAACAGGGGAAGGCATTATGGGCAGGGGAACAAGGAGCATAGAAGCAGGGTCTACAAAGGGGTAGAAGCAGGCAAGCAGCAATTTAGTTATGGAGACAGCATGGGGGCACAACTCTATATGGGTTCCACTCTGAAGGAGAAGAGAAGTGGTATGCTCTCCCAACCCTGCCACTCCATCTGGGGAGTCCAACTAAATCCCAGGTCACACTTCCTCAGAGGATCCCAGTCCCGCTGTCCCTGAGCTGGAGACCCTCCAGTCAACAAAGGGACATCCTCAGGGTTTAGGTGGCCAGCAGCAGAGAAGGCAAGGATGGAACTCTGCCCACTGGGAGAAGGAAGGTCACATTACTCATCTGTTCCCTAAACTGTTCCTTGGGGAATGTTCCAGCCATCACCAAGTTGGCACTGGAGCAGAAAGCCCTGGAAGTGCCTCACCTACCTCAGTCCTTTTACCTGCTTTTAATCACTCCAACACCGCACCCGAAGACACAGCTCCCAGCATGAGAAGCTGTAATGAGGCCAGCAGAGGTACTGTGACAACTCCAATGCAGCACAAGTGCCGACTGATACCTTAAGCCCTGAGGGGGCTGGCCAACAGACAAAGGAGTATGTAGAAATACAAAAGGATTTTCTTTCTTGGATATGTTATGGTAGGAACAGACAGGGATCAACTCCTGTTCTCAAAAGTCGCTGCCAGGTACTGATTTCCCAAAAGTTTCTGAAGTTCCACAAGGTTCCCAAGTGGGCAAGCCTGTGAGAACGGGAGCCAGGACTGAGGCTGTGCCCTCTGACTTTCAGCTCCTTGCACAGCCAGACTAAAGGGGGTATGAAGGAACATTTGTTGGATAAAAATGAATAAGGGAATGACGGCTGGAAGGAAGGAGTGACAAGCAACTTCATGGGATGGTCAGTGATCAGGCATGGGAGGGGAGGCACCCTTAATACTGAAGTGCTGGTTGTGTTCCCCCAGCAGCCCAATCTGCCACCAGCTGTTCTAGACCCTAGTGAGTGATGAAGGGCAAGGGCACCTGTGGACCCCAGAACAAAACAATCGAACTCAGCCTATGCATGGTAAAGAAGAATGGGGAGCAGGAGGTAGCCTGGTTGCAGTACACCCTCAAAGGTCCCCCAGCAAAACCTGGATGTAATGAGGACACCCCTGAACACCCTCAGGTCTAGGAATCCAAGCCACAGCCCAGAGGGATGTACACAGCCATGTGATCAGATAGCAAGCCCCCAGATGAGAAGCATGACTGGTCCAGGTGTAAAGCTTCCTGGCCACCCCTGTGTAAGCTCTAGGTCCCTCTGGAAGCGTAGTCATAGGGGCTAAATGAATAATAATGATTATGGCAACTTTACTGTATCTTCTCCCTTGTGGGCTCACCTGGAGCCAGCCGGCTTTTCCCCAAAGGAAGGAACCATTGGCCCCTGGCCTCTCTTACCTGAAGGCGGCTCTATTTTTATTTTTCTTTTTCTTTTTTGGCATTGCCAGGTGGCTCAGAGCTGTCTTCACTCCCCAGAGATGCTTCCAGCTCAGACACCTGTCAGAACCCAAAACTCCTGGCCACCTGAAGTCATCTACCCACTTCCTTCCCATCTCATCATTAGAGTCCCCTGTCCCCAGGCTAGCTGGGGGGACCTCCACCTCTGTGGCATCTGGCACCCTGTCATCCCCCAGACTTGCTCTCTTAGGTCACCAACATAGAGACCTCACCTATTGACCACATGGCTCCAGCCCTGTAGTCCTCAGTGTCCCTTATCTCCCTAAGAAGTCCAGACACTGGAGCCACTCCTGACCTGGATCTTACCACATAGCTCTGGGGAACCCCAAGGTCTCACAGTGAGGTGGCTGTGGTCCTCCTGTGGTTCCCTAAGTCAACACTCCCACTATCCACAGTAGCTTTTCCACCCCTCTACTCCCAACCTTCTATCCCCCACACACCCCCATACCCTTCTTGCCAGCACCAGACCTACCTGACTTCATTGAGAAAAAAACTGGTTTTTCATTCAACAATTATTATTCAATATTTAACATTGAAGCAAGTCACTATATATCAGTGAACATAACAGAAGAAAATTCCTATCTTCTTAGAGTTTATAGCCAAGCTGTGGGGAAGGGAGGATTAAAAAGATCAATAAAATAAATATGCGACAAGTGCTAAGACTGAGGACAGGGACTCATACACAGGTGCTCCCTTCATACCTGCTACCTGAGAGGGCATCTTGATGGTGCTCATGACCTCTTGTCCCCCAAACTCTGGCCTTCTCCAGCCTGAAGTCACTCCCACCTCTGGGTCCTGGTTTCCTCTTTCCCCACCCCAGGGGGCTCTTTCCTATCAGCCCCTCGTTCTTGTAACTCTTCTAACTCTCCATCCTTCCTCAGACTCCTACCCTTTAAAATGCTCAAGTCCTGCTCATTCATCAAGAAATTAAAGAAGACACAACCATCCTTCCACCTCAATTCTCCACCTTCACCAACCTGGTACCTTCTCTCCTCCTATCAAAGCTAGGTTACCTCAAAGAGCTGCTTAAAAGCCCTGTTGCAGTCCCGCTCCGTTCCCACCCCTTCCCTGAAATTGCTCTTGCCAAGGTCACTGACAGCCCCTTGTGGCCACACCTGAGTTTGCCCTTCTGACTTCACATCAGCGTTTGCCCTGGAACATCCAGCTCCTCTGTAGGCGTCATCACGAGAAAGCTGTGTGTGTCGCAGTGAAGAGCTCACGCTTTTGGGTCTAGCCGTCCTGAGCTGGCAGTCTGGCCTCTGCCACTCGCTGCCGTTGCTTTAACACCCTCCACTGCAGAAATGGGCCAATGTCAGTGCTGGCCTCACTAGGTTGCCATTAGGTTGAAGGCTTGTATGGCATACTCAGTGCTTCCTGATATGTAGGTTACAGCCATCACTGTAATTTGTAAGACCACCAGACTCCAGGTACACAGGAGGAGGCTGGAAAACAAAATGAAAAAGTACACTGCCTGTGAGGGTTGCGTGTCAAAGGCTCAGCTCTCTCATTGATAACTGGGAAACTGGAACACTGCTTATGAGAGAGCCACTGGGAAAATGCCAAACCAGGGGGCAGAATTGTTTGGGATAGGGTGAAGGGGTGGGGTCTGCAGGAAAAACAGAAAGTAGGAGTGTCCCCCATTGAGATGGACCAGGTCTGCAGAAGCTCCTCAGATCACCTCCTCCACATGCTTTCCCTGCTTACCCACCTCGGGGGACCCTATGGCACTTCCTAGTCCTCCGCCCTTGTAGCTCTGAATTCACCCTCTTTTGTCACCTGGGCTTGTCTTCCCTCCCTTCCAGACTGTACTTCCCCTTGATTTTACCTATAGGTACACTATCTGTAGCCCCACCAAAGCCTGGCACAGGAAAGCAGGTGCCTGAGGCCACTGCTGGCTGAACAGGTCAAAGGAAAACTGGAGAAGCAGCCTGGGTGGAACCAAGGTCAGGGAAGAGGTTTCTTACTGGCAGAGTACCTGAGCCAGCAACAGACCAGGGAGATGAGGATGGCGGATGAAGATGAGAAAGTTCTCACCTCACACCCAAGGAACCCTCTTTCATAGTGGGGGAACCACTGTGCTTGAGGTTAAGGTAACTGGGCAGAGAAGCAGAAGGGCACCCTAGGATTGGAGGACACAGAGACAGATGACTGGGTGCGTGAGAGTGCAAGGTGGACTCAGGGACCCATGACAGCTGGAAAGCTGAACCATGTGGGAAGGGCAGGTTAGGCTAGGACACCATGGAACTAGAGGCGGCAGGCAATAGGGCCCTGGGGCCAGGCCCTGAGCACAGACCACCTGGTGGACAAAGCAGAGGAGGCAGTAGCAAGATATGTGTTTCAGAAAGACGTGCCTAGGGGGCAAGGTCAGAATCTGAGAGACCAGGGAGACAGCAGTCACACTGTCCAGCTCAGAGATTATGATGAAGACTTGATCTAGGACTGTGGCAAAGGGTGAATAAATGGTTATGACATTGAAGGCTCCATGTAAGAGTTGGTGGTTGGCTGGGCTAAGCATATTGGTAGTGAGGGAGGAGGAGAAGTCAGAATGACCCAAGTTCCTGGCATGGGTCGCATGGTGGAGGGAGACACAATGATGTCATTAAAGGAGATGCTGCATCAGGAAGAACCACTGGGCTAAAGAGGCCCCCAAAGACAAAGGCAAACCTTAACATTGTTTTGTAAAGGATAATAAAATTAGTGACACCTGAAGTCAGGCTTTCAGAGAAGGCCAAGATAATAATACTAGTGATATCAGTAATAATTACATCAATATAGTGAACACTTGCTATAATACTGATGAGCACTTTGTATTGAACTCTGTGGACTGGTTCTCTCAACCTTCCTTCCCCTCTCCTTCTGGTTGGGGACACTGAAAAGCTAGCATGTTTCTCAGACTCTTGAAGGTAAGGTGTAGGATGTCAATTGGCTTCCCCCAGCTGCGTGCACTCCCACCCGGTTTGGAAAGCAGTAGTGAGGCCGAGGCCATCCTCCCACCTCTTTTGCCAGTTTTATCAGCAAGCAGCACCCTGGAAATGTGGGTTTTCTTTGTGGCTGGTTCCAGTGTTTCTTCTGGTTGTTGAGAGGAGGCTGTGGTGGCAGGGCAGCATGGACTTCCTGATTCCGTCAGCTTCCTAGTACCTGGACCCAGCTATGGGAATGAGTCCTGAGCTCTTAAGTCCAGGGTCAGAGACAGGGCAGAAGCAGGTAACCCCGCCCTGGAGGGTCATTTCTGAATGATCCTGGTAACCCTTCCAGAGCAACCAGCTCCTTAAGCCCTCCCAACAATGCCATAGGACCTCATTCACCACATCAAATCTCTTGCTCAGTCCTTAACTTTTTTCCAAAAGAGGACTGAGTCATAGAGTTGCTAAGTAATTCACGGAAGGCACACAGCTAGTAAGTGCTAGGGCTGAGTTTCAGCTCACTACCCCAAACACTACACTGTATGGCACTGGTAGGGAGCAGATTTGCACACAGTCTCCCAGAGTATGCCCAGTGGGCATATATTTTCAGAGTCCCTATGGGCCAGGGGAGGGGCAGGACAGAAGGCAAGGAAAGGGGAGCCTGCTAAGATGGGTACTCTTTCAAAATGATGGTGTAACAGATATGAAGAGGACAATCCGGTGGCTCAATCTAATGATAAGGGGGGACAAAAGTGGGGTGATTTTGTGAATTACTTGTTTAGCAGCTGACATAGATGAAAATTTTCCCTCTGTCCTTACTAAAGAACAGAAAGGATGATATATAAAGACTATGGGCAAAGTGGGGCTGACAAGCACTCACCCTTTAGCAACTCCACAATTGAGCATATTGGGTCGTTTCATTCGCCATATCTGAGAGCGCTGCCTGGTGGGCCAAAAGAAGAGGCCACTTGGATGATGAAATGAGGGAAAGAGAATCATGATATTTGATTTTGAGGGCTAGAGAGGCTAACCCCTTGGGCCAAACCTAAGGCACCTCAAAGACAGTCCCTCTATATGGGAACGTGGCTTTGCTGATGAGCCCTTGCTAATCCTTTTCCTTCCCCAAGAGATTTCTCCTTGGCAGCTTAGCCCATGAGTAAAGTCATGTGCCTCTATGTATATGTTCAATAACTTATCATTTGCAGGGAGTTAATTATCTTCATGCTTTGACCTGGTGGAATTTCATCCCTATGATTACCAAGTGAGTATAAACAGTGATCTCTTGCCTCTTTTATACAAAATACTCTTGCTCTAATCATAGAAATAAAATACACAGAATGTTTTTAAAGTGTTTATATATAATGCCTCTATACACAAAAATAGGTAAAACTGGGTAACCATTTGGCTATAAATAATAAAACTCAAGGATTGTTGCAGCTTGCTTTTTCAGCCCTAGTATCAGATCTCCTAAGTGAGAGTGTCCCCAAAGGAAAGACACTCCTGACTGCCAGAGCATTCAACCATTAGAATCCCTGGTTAGCAATGCCTGCCCACTGGTACGATGTCCCTGGTCAGCGGTGTCTGTCACTGGAAGCCTTCCCATCTAGTGTGGGACCCTCAGCAGCTCTGATCCCCAGGAGCCCATGAGATTGAGCAGGGTCACCAGGTCATGCAACTCCAGTGGGCACAGAATAGGAATGGTGGTCAGCAGACCCTGTGTAACACCCAGCCCTGCTCACGATATTGTCTTCAAATGGAGCAGGTGACAAGGACTTTGCATGGTGCAGCTGGATGAGAGAATGAGCGTTTACCAGAGTGGCACTGCCTGAAGATGGAGGGCTCCATGTGCCTGCACCAGGGACTGTTTGGAAGTGAGCCTGAGGCACTGCAGACCCTCAGAGCTGAGGCCTGGTGCAAGGGGACAGACCAAGGTTCTGACTCCCTCTTGGCTAAGGTTCCAAAGCCCTTTTCCTGCCTATACCTCAGTTTCCTTATCTACAAAATGGGTGTAACAGTCACTGTGACTCCTGCCTAACAGGAGGGCAAACAGGCTCTTTTGAAACCATGTGAGTGTCCTCTTGCAAACAGTGGTGCCACCAAGAGGTCAACTGAAGCACTGCTGGGCCTTGCGTCCCCTCACTCCCTTTGACCCCTACAATGATGATGCCAACCTCACTGCCAGCTTGTCTTGCTTTCACTCTTCCCCTTGGGGCCAGCCACCAGGAACAGCAGTTAGATTTAGTTCAACCACCACCTTCCCATGCAACCCTGGGGTTAGTGCTGTCAGCACCACCTCTTACAATCCTCACAGTCATCCTGTGAAGGTTCAGAACTATCTCCATGTTAGGTTAGGAGACCGAGACCAAGAAAGTGAAGTTACTTGCCCAAAGTCACACAGCTAGACGGTGAGCAGGGTTTGAACCCAGTGCTGCCTGGCTCCAAAGCCCCAGACTTTCCCACTGTCTCAGGCCACTGCTTGCTGCACTCTGGGTGGCAACAGGGTTTGGGGGGTCTGGATGTATCAGGTTTCATCAAACCAACACTTCTATCCAAGTCTCCCCAACCAAAACTACTTTTTCCCCAAGGAAATTGAAATAAAGAGCAATTTTGCATTGCAACTAAACTAGCAAACATCAAAGTGTAAAAAGAATTTTCTTTTTAATTCAAACCCTCAGGAACCAGAGCTGTAGTCGTTATCTACAATGCCTCCAATTCCTTGCCCACTGAAGTCACAAGGTATTTGAGAGATGCTCTCTGCTCTAACTGAGCCTTGGGTTCCTCACGGGGGTTATTCCTCCAGGGAAATATTCATTCACTTGATAATTATTCTCTAAGCCCCTGCTGCATGTCAGACACTGTGCCAGGGAAACAAGACAGATGCTGATTCTGCAGTCACAAAGCTCTCAGTCTGGTCCAGCCCAGGCCCAGGAAGGGGGCTGGTACCAGAAATTATAAAGCATAGAGTACGCCCCAGAAATATCCCCTCGAAAGGCAGAGTTGAGCATTTATCCACAGCTCCCACTCCCAATAGGTGGGATTCACTCCCAGAGGTATACAGAAGCCCACCCATCCTTCCATGCTTCCAGGACGGCCTGGTGTAAGGAGAGTGGAGCTCCCACAGGCTGGGAGAAGGCTCTGGGGGAGAAAGCAACAAGGTACACAGAACATTTGAGGTGGGGTAAGGCAAAGACAGGTGAGTTAGAACTGTCTGACATAGCTGCCACTGAAGTCAGAGGTGGGCTAAGGGAGGCAAGTGTAGGGCTTAGTCGCCCTTCATCCTACAGAAGGACCATCCATGGACATCTCGGTGACATGCCAGGTATGGTGCCAGGCACCAAACATCCAAGAGCAAGCTGTCCCCACTCCTGTGACCTGAGCAAGTCCCTTCTCTGCTCTAAACCTCATTTTCTCCATCCCTCAAAGGAAGATCAGAATGCCTGCCCTGCAGGGTGGCACACATATGACTGCAGGGGCACTGTATGACTCCATTGCTTTACACTTGCATCACTGCCTGGTGAGGCCATGCCTTCACCCTGAGAGGTGCAGTCTAATTGCGGGATCCCAGGCACCTTGTATGTATGGAAGAGCTTTGGAGACAAGGTAGCCCTTGTCACCAGACACACCGGAAACTCCCACCTGAGTGTCAGGTGGTGCTGGGTATGGGGGAGTATGCTTGTCACAGCATATGGGCCTTGGAGTCAAGGAGATGGGTGGCTTTAGAAAGGTCACTTATTCTCTTTGTCAATGAGAAGTGTGCTGTACAATGGGCTGGGTTGCAGATTCGAAGACTGTCTATGAAGCACCACCACACAGGCCTGGCACAAAGTAGGCCTTCAGCAAATGCCCTCTAAGGGCTGCCTCCCCCTGGCCCCCAAGACCAGAGAATGTCTGAATCTGAGGTCCCACAGAGCCAGGCCATTGTCTTCCCTACAGCTTCCCGGCCTCCTTCATAGGATGGGGAGCAGCACAGCCCCCAGCCAATGGAGGGATGGGGGTGGGATGGCCAGCAGCAGCACTGGAAACGCTCAGCTTTATAGTCCCACGGCAAGGTCTGTGTTCTGCACTAGCTCAGGCCCTCAGCCCTCTGAGAAAACCCAAGCTTAAGGGAACCAGGTGCCTTCATTTTTAAAAGAAATCTACAAATAAAGGGTGACTTTGTGAGGGAACTGGGGTGCATTTTGGGGGACTCCAGCAGTTTTACAGACTTAGACATGGAGGAAAGACATTTGAAGACCACAGAACAATTCCCAGGACCAGCAGGCTGGCTGGGGCCCAGGGCCATGGGCTGGGGTGGGGGTATGGGGAAGGTCCCCCTCTGCTCCATACCCCTCTCCAACAGCATACTCCCAGCTGGCCCTGGCCACCCACTGATGAGGATGAAGAAGGGTGAGAAGTCCAGCCCAATGAGAGTCAGGTTCTAGCAGCTTTTCTAAGTTAGAGGCCTTGTATCCTGAGAGCAGGCCTTCCCTTGAAAGGGGCTTATCCTGCATGAATATGGGATGGTCTGTGGGAGTCCTAGGTAAGCACAACCAAATCCCTGTGCCCTGGGCACTCCCAGACATGCCATCCCTTTCTCTGCCGCTCACAAAGCAAACCTGGGAACTTAGAATCAGGAAAGCCAACAAATTGGACCAAAAATTCACCTATATAATCTTCCTTTTTGCAAGACATAAGATACCCAATATTTAAAATATATAAAACATGTTGACCACCAAATGCCCTGAGAACAGGCAGCCTTGGCAAGACCCAAAAGCCCATAAACATCACTATCAGTGAATGGAAACCAAGTTTTAAGCTGACATTTCAGTGCCTCAGCCCTTTGGGATACCAACTTTCAGAGAACTGACAGGACTGGGTCCAGTGCCTGGTGTATGGGGGGAGTCATCCCAGAGCCCCTCCATCAATCCCTGTCCTGCTCAGTCACTGGCAGCCTGGCAGCCTGCTGGTGACATGGGCAGGTGGCGACACTGCTTGATTTCCCTGGCCCTATGGAGGTATGTGGTTGAGTGAAATGGGGAGAAAGGCCTCAAGGGCTCCCAGACCACTGCAGATATAAACTGGAGAAACTGTGAGAACTTCAAACTAAAACCACTAATCTGGGAATTGTTCATATTTCAGAAAGTCTATATTTTACCCCTAGGGTCCTTTTAAGTGTCCTTAAGCCACTTAAAAGGGTGGGCGTGGGGAGTAGTTAGGAAATAATGAGTACACACGCATGTACAGGATGACTGCACTTATGTGGAAGTCTGCTTGGGCATAGCCGGGACTCTTTCTTGGCAGAGAGAAAATTTTTGCGGTACCTTTCTTTTCTTTAGTGCTACTGTGCTATTTTCAGAATAGTGTAGCTGTTTCATTTAGGGCTTTTGTGTGGACTTTTTTTTTTTTTTTTTTAATGAAATGGGAGTTGAAATGAGATCAAATAGACTTAGGCACCAAATTCAATTTTTCAATCAAATTAGTTACAAGTTCCTGACACCCACATTCAAGCCCCTCTTCCCCTGGATCCCATGTTGCCCACAACCCGGTGCCGATGCTCTGTCACCTGTGGGACCGGCTGCTCCCTGACTCACCACACATGTTCTGGCCTCCAGGTCTTCGCCTCTGCTGTCCTCTCTCTCCCCTCACCCCATTCTTCTCCACCTGCATGGATCTCTCTCATTCTTCAAGGTCCATCTCAAGCCTACCTACTCCATGAAAGCTCTCCTGCTCTCACATGAATAGGACTGACTCACACCACCCCTGACGTCCCAGAACTCGTGTCAGAAACTCATTTCCAAGACTTCCCATCTTTTGGGCCTTCACTGCCCTCTACAGTAGGCCTCCCCAGCTGGCATCTTGCAACTCCTACAACCCTGGCACAGACGGGGTCTCAGCAAGTGCTCACCTTGATATTTTCAAGGGACTTGAAACATCAGAATGAAATAAACCCTCCATCTCAGGCTGAGGAAGGGCCACTTGAGTGAACATACATTTTATTCTAATCCAAAGGGATTTCCACACATGTGAGTTACCCTTTTCCTCTACAGGATAAACACAGTTAGTCCTTTTGTGATTATTTCAAATACATTGTTAAAGCACTCTCTGAATGTTGTGTCTTTGAAGACAAATTAAGGAAAAGCCTGTAAAGTACTTGTGTTGGTTCAGCGGAAGAAGCAGCAACAAGCACTGTAACCCTTCAGCCTCTGCCTTTCCCTTTGATGCTGGACCTTCTGGCCATAGCAACGGTGATGCCAACAGGGGTAGACCTACCCTCTTTCGAGGCCTGAGCACACCACGGGAGGCATGTCCCTCTGCGCAGGGCTCTTTCCTCTGCCTCCAGCCCTGAGAGCTCCCCCAGCAGCCTGTCTCCCTCCTGCCCCCTCTCCCTCCAGCATCCACATCTGGTTTCCCTTCTGCACAAGTTTCACAATGGACAGATTTTGCACTTTGAGGATTTATGGTTCCTGCCGCTCCTCCTTGCTTTTGATATGACTCCATTATGTGCTTAAAATCTGGGCTGTGCTCTTGGCTCCGGGGAGCTGTTTATGACAATTCTTTTACAGCCTTAAATCACTCACCATTAGGAATGTGGTCTTATTCAGAAGCAATGACTCGTTGTTAAGACAGAAAATTGCAACGTATCTCAAGAGTTGCTTGAAAAGTTTTCTTCACACAAGATTAATTAAGGCTCATGTTTACCTGGCGGGTAAATCCTCTGAGTAATGCCTTTGACCCCATCCCTCTTACATCTGCCTGAGACTCTAAAGCAAATTAGCGAGAACGTCCTTCCCCACAGGTGCTAAAGGCCTACTGACAGAGGTTTGGTACAAACATTGTAAACATCTCTGTCTCGATAACTAATGGGATTGAGAGCCACCTTAATTTTTTCACCTTTGCATTGTAGTTTTCTGAAGACAAAGAATTCCAGGAAAAAGGAGACAAAGTGTTTATTCTCCTGCCCTGTGGTCAAGGACTTCCCTTGACCCAGATTTCTCTTGTCTCCCAGCTCCCTCTGTCATCTCTCTTCCACCCAATAGCCAGAGAGCTCCTCCTAAGAGGCAAAACCTAACCATGTAACCTTCTGCTGGAAGCACTCAGGTAGAGCCTTAGGATTCAGGTGATGAAGCTCAAGGCCCTACACAATGTGGCCCTACTTTATAATCAGCCTCTCTCCCTCTCCCACCACCTCCCTGCTGGACACCCACAGCGCCCTGCTGGACACCCACAGCGCCCTGCTGACTGTCAGACACTTGACCTTCCTCTTCACTGGGCAGTTGCTTAACCTTATGCCTCCACCCGGAATGTACTCCTTATTGTCTGCTAATCAGCTTCCCTGCTCCTTCTCTAGAGCCCAAATGCTCACTCTGCCCTGCAAGGGAGTTCACCAGTGTGCCTATCCTCCCCTCACCACCCCTGCCCGTGGCAGATCCCAGGGGGCTTCATATCTGTGTTGGAGACCACCACTTGAAAGAAGGTGGCCCAAAACCACATTGCCGCCCTCTGGTGCTAAATGTAGGGTAGAATACAAGTTAAAATACAAGAATCTTAGTCCAATTCAAACTTTAGGTAAGTAATTTTTTAAGTATAAGTGTGCCCCCAAATATTGCACTGGCATTTGGTATTTGTTTGCTAAGTCTGGCAGCAATACCTGGATGGAAACTCTGGGATGCCTTCCAAGAAGAAGAACTGAGGACCACATGCCAGCAGCAAAGGGAAAGGAAAGCAGTGCTGAGGCCTCAGCAAGAGGAGGGGATGTGCTCTCCCGTTCCCTCCTCCTAGGAGGCAGCACAGGGCTGTTCTGAGCAGCACTCTGAGACAGATGGTTTGGAGCTGAACATCAGCTCTGCCACTTGCCAGTGATCTGGCAACTAACTTACCTTCTCTGTGCCTCACCTGTAAAATGGGTATAACCTACTTTATGTGATTGTATTTATTTACAAATAACTAAATTATTATTTGCAGAGCATTTAGAGCAGTCCTTGACACAGAGGAAGTACTGTATGAGATTTCATAAATATAAAGCAAAAGAAATTAGCCAGGCAAACCCACAGATGAAGGAGTGAGTCCAGGAGGCCTAAAAATAGTAAAATAAGAATGGTCATTTACAGAGCACTTGCCATGTGACAAGACACTGTGCCACATGTTTGTCCTGTATTAGATTATCTAATCCTCACCACGGTCCTGTTATTATTCCCTTTTTTACAGATGAGGAAACAGAAGCACACAGTGGAAAACTAAGTGTTAAGTCAGGAAATCTGACTCCATCACTCACTGGACTGTGGTAACTTGTGACCTACATTAATTCACTCATCATTCATTTGTTCATTATTGAGCACCTGCTGTGTACCAGGACCTGGCTCCTGTTGGTTCACTGGGGTAAACAAGAAAACCTTTTGGAGCTCACAGGCTGATGGAGAAGACCTTGAATGAGCCTTTGCAGGTATGGGGAATGGTACTAAAGAGAAAACAGGGCTGTGGAACACAAACAATAAAGAGCAGTAGCCTCTCCCAGACTGAACCAGGATGGGACAGTGGCAGATGTGCAAGGTCAAAGAATACTTCCCTGTGAAATGACATCTTTGCAGATTCAGAAGGTAAAGTAGAAACTAGTGTGATCCAGGGGTGAGGGGAGAGCCTTTGGGCAGAACATGCAGCCAGCTAAGGCTTCAAGTTGGAGCTTGCAAGGAACTAAAAATAGAGCGTGTGGCTGAAGGGGGGGTGGTAAGAGTCGGTGGCAGTGTAGGTTGGAAGAGGGGTAGCGCCCATGTCAGGAGATAGGGCTTGGCAGGGCCTTCAGAGAGGCTTGGGGGAGAGGCCAGAACCCTGCTGTGAACATGAAACAGAGCTGGCAGAAGACAGAGAAGGCCAAGAAGGATGAGACAGGGTGAGGCCTGCTGTGACGAGCCAATAAGCTGTGGTGACAAAGTAGAAATAGCTCTGAAGATGGAGCTTAGGCCCTCACCATGGGGCTCAGGCGTACCTCCGAAGACTTCGCCTCTTCTGTGGTGCCAACTGCACACAGACATGCCTATCACATCTCATGGGGGTCAGCCAAGAGGAATTAAAGATGCCCAAGCCTCACTGTTCAAACTGAATGTGCCTGAGTTTCTTTTATGGGAAGAATATTCAGATAAATTGGTAAGCAAGGAGAGAAGCTTTTAAAAGATGCCCCAAGTTCCACCATTCAAAGAGAATGTATTTCTTTCTTGGCCATCCTTTATACAGCGGCTGCTGCTTTACATACTTGCAATCACAGTGTTTACACGACCTTGTGTTGTCTCTACTTACTGTATAAGCATTTACTCCATGGAATTCTACAGACTCTGTAATCATGAGTCTTCATCCCAGTATATTGTTTCCTTTAGAGCTTTCATTGTTTACTTAACCAATCCCCCATTGTTGGGCACTGAGGTTAACACTTATTTTTAACAAGGAATATCTTTGCATGTGGCTTTTCTCCCTTATCAACTATTCCAATAAGTTTTCTGAACTAGATTAATGGGGTGAAATGACTGATTTCAAACACTCTGGATATATACCATACGTATGATTTCCCAAAATCTTATACCAATTTACAGTCCTACCTGTAATGTTTAAGCAGCCCTTCCTAGCTTTACCATTGTCAGCTTTAGATGTTAATATTTAAAATAAATATTTCATTATTAGGTAGGACTCAAAACAAAATGCCATGACATTGCAGCATTAATATGCTTGTTCTTGATTGCTAATGAGGATGCACACTATTCCATGAATTGGTTAATAACTGGTTTTCTTTCTTTTTTCCCTTGAATTATCTTTTGATGTCCTTTGCTTGCTTATATGTTAGTCCATCTTTGAAAATGTCTTTGCTCAAGTTCTTAATAAAGATGCCTGTCTGCCATAAAGTGGTGCTGAATGCATACATGGCAGAATAAAGGCTAACTATTGGTATGTTGTATTTTCTGCAGGCATTTTCCCCATGTTTAGGGGAATTCACAGTGACCCTCTGCTGCCACATGGCTACCTGGAGACTAATACAACATGGTCCAACTACCTCCTGTGCAGTTTCCTCTCAGCTTAGTTGCTCAGGCTTCCTAAACATTCCTAGCATGAAGACCAAAACCAGGGTGTGTCCTCTGGGAACTTTGGCCCTGCCTCCTCCTCCACCTCAGGGCCCTGAGTGGGGTCAGTAGGTAGGGCTATGCTAAGGAGGGCCAGCAAGAGGAGACAGCTGGCTGCTGGTGACACTAAGAAAGCAGCACACAGACTTCCAGCAGAGGCAGGAGCTGGAGAGGGAGGGCTGCCCACCAGGCTTGGACTCACAGCTCGCAGCTGCACTACCAATGGAAGAGGTATTTCAGGGTGCACCACATGAAATGAGAGGTGATAGGACCAGACAGGTCTTTGGTGCCCAGGATCTCACTGTGGTCTAAGCAGCTGGCTGCAGGGCCAGGCTGACTTTTGTGTGCTAGATGGGCTTGTATGTGAACTCAGCCCATTTCCGGCTAGGCTGTCTTGTCTTTGCACAATGACTGTGAGATGGAGCCTCAGCACCTCCAGCTCTGGATTCTAGGATGGCCCTGTTCTATCATGGAGGTAAACAGGGATTTCCCCTAGAAGGTCAGTCCTAGGAAGATCTGGGGGATGGGAAGAGGAACTGGTGTGTCTCCCAGCTCCCAGCTCCCAGCGCAGCAAAATAGCCTTGAGTAGTCCAGATTCACCTTCTCAAAGGCCTAGGAGGTGATGCCCAAAGACCGGTGGGGTTTCCTAGAAAGCCACATTTCTCATTCACCTCCTGTTCCTCCCAGATACCTCTTTCCTAAAGCAAGCATCCTGGGGAGGAACTGGCTTTCCTGGGAACATGGCCTCACCAATAACTTCCTTACCCACCCTCTACATACACACATCCTCTCATACTCCACACTCACACACAACCCCTGAGTGTTTGCCTGACAAACACCTTTATTTACTCAAAATGAGCCCCTACTATGTGACCCAAGACAGACACAGCCTCCACCTTCACAGAACCAGCAAATCACAGATGACTCACAATACACTACAAGATAAACATGAAAACATGAGAGGCTATGGTACATCAATGTAGGAAGCAAAATGAGTCAATGGCACAAAAAGTGACTGCTGGCAGTGGGAGGAAGGGAGCTGCTGGGTCTGAAGAGTGAATATTCCAGCTGCAGCTTCAGCAAGAAGAGAGCTCATCTTGGGGACAGTAGTCTGGGCAGAGGGGTCAGTAAGCACACAGGTTCAGCATGTCTGTGGTAAGATAAGGCAGTGCGGAGGAGCACCGCCATGGGGAAAGATGCTGCTTAGAAGGGGACAAGGCTCTATGGGTACTGGTGGGGGCCTGGCTTTGACTCTGGGTGAGATCAGGAGCCAAGAGGACTTTGAGAAGGGATACCCAGGTGGTCATTGAGGGAGGAGCAGGGGACTGTACAGTACATGGGCAGGAGTGGCTTCCCTTCCACTGTCACTTGGTTACCTTCTTCTCTCTCATCCTTCAGATTCCAACTCAATGGGCACTTCTTATGGGACACTGTCCCTACTGCCTGCCTGGTCAGATCCCTAGTTAGCCTCATAGAATCAGTTTCCCTTCATCATGTCTGTCTCCAGCATATTTTCATGTGTACCCCTGGTTATTTGATTAATGTCTGTATTCCTCACTAGGCTCTGTGCTCCTTAGGGGACAGCACCTTGCACAGAGCCTGGCAGCAGTGGGTGCTCAAGCAG